>BJBW01004833.1:0-132667 GCA_004320125.1 Scolopax mira
TCTCCCTTCAGCCTTCTCTTCTCCAGACTAAAGAGTCCCAGCTCTCTCAGCCTTTCTTCATAAGGGAGATGATACAATCCTTGAAATCCAGCATTTTATAAAGTAAGACCCACCAGCATCTCTGAGAAGTTACTTATATGTAACAGGAAGAAGTTACTTCTATACACTTACCATTAAGCATGTGAATCTCATTGATTTGCTAGGTTAAGATACTATAGAACTTCAGAAGATAGGGATTAATTCTACACCATTTTACAGATGGGAAAACCACGCAGCAGGTCAATGAAAAATTCTCGACCAGGAGAGTGACAGTTTCATGTTCCAGATAAGTTTCCATCCTCCTTGACCGAGACTGTATCTTTCTCTCACTCTTTACGCAGCACAAATCTCACAAGTTTGTTTATTTTTTTCATTTATAACTCTATTACGCTCTTTTTACAGTGATTGCTTCCTTTTCATCTTCTGCTTACAACTAACAGCAACTCCCTTCTCTACTTTCAGACAATGTAACTTGTGGGAATATTCTCAACCCTGGAATCCCCCGTCACATAATTCCTCTTTGTTGTCTAAGCCTTACAGAACTGTTCTTTCCCACATCCAGGCATGTTTTCTGCTGCCTCTACTAACTCTTGTCCTATAACAGTTATTTTCTCCCTGTGCCACCTTCTCAGTTATTTAAGGCACCAAATAGGCAATCGCTTTCCATGTGGCTATATCATATCTTCTAGATATGGTTTCCTCTCTAATGTACTGAATTTGACATGTTCTATCTTTAAAAACTTTACAAACCATTTCATTATAGCAGAAGAATAAGAACTGGAAAACTAGATTACCTGGTCATCTGTGGAGCTCCTTCTCAACTGAAATCCTCTCAGCATAAGAATATCATCCACTTGTTTCCTACCCTCCACAGAAATATTTTTGTTGCTGGGTTATATAGGATATCACGTGTTTAATTAAATGCCAGACCAACTGAAAATAAATAAATTGCTGGGCTACAAGCCTCTGACCTCCAGTGTGCTCTCTATATGATGTGATATTTGCTCTTTGGAGAGCAATTTGGATGGAACCACAATTGACTCACACAAGTATAGGTATTTTCATTTAAGATTCTTACCTTTTCCTTGGAAGTCTGACGTGTATTTAGCTGCAGTGGTGAAGAGCAGAGATGAAATTAAACACTGGCAGAAGATCTTCACAGGAGCAATCAAGTCACATCTATGCAGATCCTCCAGACTCTTCGTCCAGCCAGAGACAGGTGAGCACAGAAGATCAATCCATCCTCTGGGGCAGACGCACAGGCTCTGTGGGGAGCTCTCTGACTATGGTCCTATCCCGGGACCATGCAATATGGACCCCAAAACCACAGGCACAGCCACCTGTAAGATAAAAATTAAACCCAGAGTCATTCTTGTATTTTTACAACTCTGTGAACGCAACAGCAAAATTTAAATGCCCAAAAGCTTTCCTACCACACTGGGAAGCATACAGACTGCCTGCATTAAAGCTGAGAAATTCTGCCAGAGATGACAGTAACATCTCAAAGAGTCAGCAAAGGGATCATGATTATTACTCCCTCAGGGTATCACAGAATAATAGGTGTTCATTTGAAAATGGACAGAACCACGTGGGTGAATGAAGTTGAGTCTCTGCTGTGGACTGAGACTTGTAAAAGACGTGGCCAGTCCTTTCACATATCTGCAGAATAGTTTTATGGTGTACATTCAGTCTGGCTGTCAAAAGAGATGTTACAGATTAAGTACAAAAAGACTAATTCAAAATAGTATTGATCAAATTGCAAGATCAGTGAACAGTGAAACAGGTATGTCTTCCTGTAGGTCTTTGTCACTGACTGACTGTAGAACCATTACTGTGAATGTGCTTTCCTAATGGGTTAGCAATTCTGAATGACAGCGTTTCTCCTCCAGGCTTATACAGCCCCAAAAGCGCAATAAATGAAATTTTGCTGAACTTTAAAGGACAAAGGTCATTTGCAGGCAGCAGACATATACTCTCACTGCCCCACAGAGAACTCAATTTCTTTTGGCAAAGAAAATATTTGACAGTAACTTGTATTTTAATTGTGACAGTTAATTAGAAGGAAACTATAAACCTCTGACAAAAAGCAAACCAACGATATACCCAAGTGGGCTTCTGTTCTTTGCTTTTGTTTTCTTATGTATCAATTACATGCACACATCTCACTTTGTATCTCATCAACGAAGCTCAACAGTGCTCTACACCAAGCAAGCACACACTGTAGCTCTCCAAGAGGCTTACCAAAGGATCTTATATGTGGGGAGGCAGATTACAAGTTCCGTAAACAACGTGAAAAACTGAAAAGGACCCAAAATGGCTCAGCAAAATGATAACGGTGTAACGCTGACATGGCTTAAAAAGACGCTTTCCAAATGGGATTCCCCAGTGCGTGCACCTCACCAGCTACTGCCAGCCTGCAAAATCTCCCCACTCAGCATCCACACCCACACACCCCACGGGAAATGGGACAGGAACTGTAACTGGGACCAGAGAAACCCGGGAACTATTGTGGGAATAGACCCAGTGCGAGCGATGCCAGTCCAGCAGCAGTCACCATGGCAGCCACTGGGCTCATTGCTCCCGGGAACACTCACACATGCTCTGGTTTATGCCTGTCAGCAATCCAGCAAACCGAATTTTGCAGCCCATCTTCTCCACAGCCACACAGAGTTAAACCATTAATGGAGAAAGAAAGAAAACCCAGCTCAATGTCTGACTGACACAGCTGCCAGAGGTCCCACAGAATAGTTAACGATTAGGCTTTACAGAGCATTGGAGAAAGCAAGCCTGAAGGTTTAAAGTCAGTATTTCACTATTAGAGACAAGAAACTGCTCTGCTTATAGGCTTATACTGACTTCAGGTCCAGTGAACAACCATACCCAACAAATTATTTGTCATTTCTTACATTCTTGTCATTTGCAGGGATACTGCAAATTTTCATGCATTTATATGGTGAGTAATTTATCAGATAATTTATAAGTACTCAGATAATCTAGAGAGCAGTAAATGCTTAGTCACTGCTGAGACACACCACAGAAAATCTGAGAGGTTGGAGGGGAACAGTGTTGTCTAAATAGTTTCCATTCTGCAGCTCTGCCCTGCTGTAGAGCACTCCATTCACACGATGAAGCTTTTGGGGTCTTGTAGAGCATTCTTTAAAATTTCATCTAGTAAATGCAGTTCCGTTTAATAAACAGATAAGTGTTCCTGAAAGAATATAACAGAATGTTATAAAATCTGGCACTAAAATTTAGGCACAGATAGGTGCAAATAATATAAAAGATGAAGTTGTGCCCTACCAATCAGGAGACAAAAAAAAATAAAAATCTTGGCTTTTATCAGAATTTCTCCACTTATTACCTCAGCCAATGAAACACAAGGCAGTGGGAGTGGTATGACTGTTGGCTACAAGGCTCACCATAAAGCAGATGTATCTTGAGAATAATTTAGCAGTTACCACCAGAATCTTATCCATAATTTGTCTACCGAAGCTCTTTTGTTTATTTTTAATATACCATATTTGACAGATCACACACAATTAAAGCATAAGACAGCTATAAAATCACTTTTCCATTTTTTTAGCCTGCAATTAAAAAAAATATATAGCAAGGTTTCTTTTCTGAAACTGCTTGTCAGAAACTACTGAAAGATACAAATATATAATTTTTAAAATCAAGCCAAATAGATTGATTTTTTGATAAAATAAATTATTCAACACTGATAGCAACCAAGGGGAACCCAACACAAATAGAAAATATTTAAACATCAATTGCAAATATACAGATACTGTAAATAAACAATTAAAGAGCTAAGTGCGTGTTTTGTCTGTCATTTAAAAAATATATTTCACGGTGAGAACAGATATGAGAGATATATATACACACATACACAAGCACAGAGATATAAATCTGCTTCCTTGCCAGAGTGCTGCTTAAGCCAACCTGCACAGCAGAAGACCACTAGGTCTAAGTATGAATAATTGGAAAAAAGCCTTTTATGCAGGAAATTGGGGTAATAGCTTCCTCCCGTGAAAATGGGAAGTGGACCATTAATGACAATAAAACATCAAGGACTACATTTCTAAGAGACCTTATAACCAGAAAATTATTTTTGGATTGATGGGCACAGATTTTCCAGATTCCTGGTAACAGACCAGTTCAAACAGAAACAGGTTTGTTCTTCCAACTTCTTATTGCCTGTGCATGGCAGACTGAGCAGCCCATGCAACTGTGCCCTAAACACAGGGGCAGCCAGCGTTGCAGCTGCAGCCTCAAGCCAAGGCGTAGAGTCGAGCCCTCTTTTTCTTAATTACAAAGCTGAAAGAAAAGGCCTTCCCTAGTTACCTATCTTCCTAACCACCACCACCTTCACCTTTTTTCTAGACTCCTCTAACTCAATAGGTTCTTCGAAAAGAAAAGAAAAAGAAGGAAAGAAAGGGAAAAGGGAAAATCACAAGCAAGTTAACCTTGTTTATACTGGAAGGTGTTTGTCCCTTCTTTGAAGACTAAGTTCCCAGACCTCTACAAGAAGGACAAGTTTGTTACTGCATTCCTAAACAGAGGAGCCTTTTCTCTTCCTTTCAGTCCCTTTCCGACTCCCTGTTCAGACCACTCTCCTCGCACTGAGTTAAAAAGAGTAACTAGGTTAGATTCATTACAATACCTTTCCTCCTCTTGAAAGGTTCCCAACAAGCTTTGCATAATTTGACTTCAAAGTTGTGAGTGGTCCCAACTGCTGATAAAATCAATGAGACTGCAATTGCAGAATTAGGTCCATTCAGTAACAGTTAACATCAAATCACTGTTCTTGGTGCAGAAATGAAACCACCTCCAAGATGAAATATAGAAGAGCAACATCCTCTTTCCCCTCTTATTCTTCAAACACAGCAGCGGATACCAAGTGGGAGGGGAAAGAGGGAATGCTCATCAGGTTTGAACATTGGTCTCTGAAACAGTTTCCTGCTTCCAACCTTCACCCAGTATGACATTAAGGAGGAAAAAAAATGCTGCATGTCTAAGTTTAAAAATTAGGCTGCCTTATAGTATGGAATAACAGATACTGTACATAAAGAATAATCTCTCCAAAAGGAAAATGCAACACTGTACAAACAATAAAATGCAATCCTAGAATCGCAAACATAAAACAGATAAGAAACCTGAAAAAATTTAAAAAGAAAAGAAAAATCATATTAACAAATAAAAACAAATAAAAGTAAGCTCAGCTGGTCCTTCTGGTAATGATTTTTGAAAGCATAAGAAAATTAGATCAAATACATTATGAAATAAATATTCTACTATTTTAGGAGACAATATAAAGCAGATACGAAAGCGCTATAAGACATAGAAAATCATAGGAGACTGTTACTGAAAATTGCTAATTATAAGCACTCCTTATGCTTTCTCATGCATGAGTTAGAGGTCAGTCCCTAACTCTAGACCTTATTCCATGTTCTCTCTATACATAATGGTGGCACATTTGTACTGTTGTAGGGAAGGTTTTGTCAGCACTTCCATTATAAACCTCTTACCAGGACTTGAAACTTTGTCATAAAAACATGCTTCAGGGTGAAATGTGGCATGGAAAGCCTCAGTCTACTAAACCTAAAGTAAGCGTGCTCCAAATATAAAATCACAGAAAGGAAAGGTTGGAAGGGACCTGTGGAGATCATTTAGTCCAACCTCCTTGCTCAGAGCTGGGCCAACTATAGCAGGTTGCTCAGAACTGTGTCCAAGGAGAGTGGAATAACTCTATGGATGGAGAATCTGTCCAGGCAAGCTGTTCCAGTGTTTGATTACCTTGACAGTAAAAAAAGATTGTTCTTATGTTTATATAGGTTATATTTTACTACATTATCCATTATATATTGTATACCATATTTAATAAAATAAGTTTTAAGCTAGCAAGAATTAATACTATTGCTAGCTTACCATGGCCTAACTATCTGAAAAGAATGCAACTGTAATTCATTACTGAGGTGCCTGTGCATTTGATACAGGCTTTATGTACAACCACATGCTGATTGATATTGGACCCCTGCCATTCTCGGTCAATTCTCTCATCCACAAAAGAGACAGACCCTTCCTCCCCAACACAAAAAGCAACAGGTTTGCATTCTGTGTCTGCAAATCCAGCGCTGCCACAGAGCCCTTAATATAGACTTACTTGGTTGCTTTGTTAAAAGACTGATTCCACTCACATACACACAGAAAGAAAGAAAATCCATATTGAGAGAAGTCTCTAATTAACAGATCTCTCTTCAGCACAGATGAGTACCCAGAGATGAAAAGGCTCAGATTACCTGCTTCATGCTGATAAAGTGCAGAAATGAAACCCTGATCAGCTTTGGAAAGGCATTCTGCTGCATTTAGGTAAATCATTATCAAATGTACATTTCATAACAGACACCAAAATAAGAATTATGACTTAAGTTTTGGTACTTTGATCAGACATCCTATGGCCCATCATAGGATCAATACTGCCTCCCTTTTTTTTTTTTTCCTTTCTTCTTTTCTTTCTTTCATGCTGGTAAGGATGATATACACTCCTCAGCATCCTTAGTATTGAATTAAAATCAAGATGTGTCACACTCTTTTGCCACAAAGTCAGTGTTGAAAGTATTGGGTTATTTGCCATTCTGCTTCCCATTTCCCCAAAACTAATCATCAGTGTCCAAAAAGAGAGAACTTTTTTCATTTTAGAATCAGATACAGGTTTTCTCCTTACCAATTCACATGCTGAACTCAACTTGACCTATTTACTTTCCTTCCCAAATTTCAGTCTTATCAGGCCCTCAGTCCAACACTAGCAAATGCGTAGGCAAAGACCCAACAAGGAAACAACAGAAAGTGCTTCCATTTATGATGTCTGGACTATAAATGTCTCTCCCAGCTTTGGTGTCCCCAGCCTGGTGGAGCACAGTATGCTGCTAAGATATGCACGTCAGGAAACTCAACTACTAAAACATTTAACTTAGTCACACACTCCTCCATATTTAAACAGTATGTATCAGTTTTTCTTTTTTATTAGGTGAGGAGGAATTGAAAACTGCCTTGGCTGATATCTGAAGTATCTGAATTCCATGCCCATGATGGACTTACCTCTTACTCATACACCCTTTGGGGACAATAGAGGACTTCAGAGATTTGTTGCATTATGAATTTGAATCTTAAATATTAGCTCATCATGTTTCACATTTCTTGTATTTTCTTAGAGCTGTAAGAAATTTAATGATTGTTTTCATCTGATTGCTTAGAATTAAGCTAAAGGGTTCTCATTATAACCAACACTCAGAATGACCTCCTTTCCAAACTGTGCTTGGCTTTTTGCATTATCAGTGTAAAATAACCAGTCTTTTGTACAGGGAGTTAAATTCATTCTAGATTTTGTTAAGCATATGCAAAAAAATATACTTTGAGAACCTTAAATGTTTCCTACAAAAAGATCTGTTCCCTGTGCTACTTAGATCTGGGGTAAAGGAAAACATATCCATAATGTTAACTATTGATAAAAGCTTTTATGAAGGTGAAGTGGGCATTCCAAAGATGGAGAGATTTTGCTGCTGCAACTCTGGGTAAACACATGCTCCTTGGAACAAGCCTCTTCTCTGATTCCAGTGTGCAGTTGCCCAGACACTCCCAGACTTGGTCAGAAAACGTAACCCCAGAACCTGGGGGTGCAAACTCAGACTCCCCTCATGCCAGACCTTTCCTCCTGCACAGATCCCTCAGAAAGTCCAATATAATAGTAGTAGTTTTTTCAATTCCTTATTGTCACATCAACACATCTTTATGAGAAAATCTGATCCCAGTTTGATTATCTTTACTTTTCATCCCACATCCTCCTTCATGAGTTTCTCTCTAGGTCTTTCTCTGTTTTGTGTACTTCTGAAGCAAACATCCCAGTCACTCCTGCTTGCAGTCTTTTTGCCTTGAGGTATAGGCTCAGAGAGTACAAAACAGATTCCCTTGCTATTAAACAAAGCTGGAATTCTGCCACTAATGTACTTCAACCACTAATTGATATGTGATCCATAAGACCAGAAGGAGTTTTTCTGTTTCTGCTTCTGCTTCCCCACAGCTGTGCACTGTGTGTCCTGTTCCAACACCTCCTGCAACTCCCTTCCAAATCAGAAGCAGAGAGATAGTAAAGCCCACATCAAACCCCCCCACGCTGAGGTGGTCTTTCAGCCTGGAGTCTGATTTCTGAGAGTTCAATGAGAGTAAGTCCAAGTGGGGCAAATCCAGCCCTCTCAGGCCTTACAGTGATGCTGAGCTGTATGACAACTAGTGCTAACGCTTAACAAATGTCTTCCAAACACCAGGGAGAGAATAAACATACTTTCATTGGTATGCTGTTCTGCTGGATTTGTGGAATGGAAGTCACGGCATAGCTGCATTCCTGAGACAAGTTTTATACCTCATTAATGCAGTACATAAACTGTACAATTATACATCCATATGTCACTGCCAAATTTGTACACTTTTACATACTGTTAGATTAAGATGGTTTCGCTTCATTGCTCTGCAAATGGACTTTTGAAAGTGTATTTCACTCAAATTTTCATGTAACACTGACAAGCAAAGCACATGAAAGACATGGGGTTCCTTGTGTAAATGCAGCACTTACAATATGCCCTGAAATAAAAAACATGGCATTGACAAACACAGGATTTTTACACCTTCCCAATACAGCGACCTTTTCAAAGCTTTTCAAAGCATAGGCTGCAGCCCAGTTTTACTTTCCTCAACCAAAAGGCACCATTTTAGAACCAATTCCACTGGATTATGCCATCATGCACCACAATGCCTCTTGATCTGACCCACTTTTCAAGTCTGATGGGGTTTTGTTTACACTGGAAGACATCTGATCCAAAGCAGCAGGAGGATTATAGCATTGTCTAATTAGAATAACCTTTCAATTTATAATGCATAATGACTACACACTATTGGACACTGCTGCCTAGTGGACTGGGCAAAGAACCAGCAGATTTGGGTTCTGTCCCTTAAGGCAAAAAGGCAAAGGAAAAAAAAAAAAAGAAAAATAGCAGACAGACTTTAGCTGGTATTATATACCTAACTCCCCATCACACAACCTGCCTTTACACCTTTGGTTGCCATTTCTTTCCCTTCTCAAAGAGACCGATTTGTTGCATACACTCTCAGAGCAAGAGACTAGACATCAGCTACAGAAAGGCAGAAGATTCACTGCATGTTGGAGAGGCAGTCAGTGTAAGACAACCCCAGCCATAAGGCAGGACCACAGCACTACAGCAAGCAAATTGAATCTCTCTCCCCACTTAGTTATTGGTGTGCTGTAGGAACTTAAACACAGCACTTCACATCTTGTGTTTTAGTGCTAGGGAGTATGCTGAGATGATCCCCAAGAGGTCTGAGGTACCCCAAGGGTCCATCTTCCCAAGAATAGCCCCGCAACAGAGGCTGCTGGTGCTCATGGGGCTCTCGCTACCCTTAGTTCACACTAACTACTGTCCAGGCAAAACCAGAGGTACAGTTCTTCACTTGTACCAGGCCAAGAGACAGAACTACAAATTTCAAAGGCAATGTTGCAAGGCTGTGTTGGGAATGGCTTAAGTGGGCCCCTAAAACTGACCCCTTTGCAAAGTTTGTATAGTTTTGGTGTAACCAAAGCTGTAGGCTTTTGTGTAGAACGGTTTCAGGAAACTTTGAAGGATCAGAACCAGAGACAGGAAACACACTGGGTAGTGAAGGGAAGGGGGAGAAGTAGTAAGTAGGAGTCAAGAAAGCTTAAAGGAATTACACAGAATAACCTGGACAGATTCTTTCCAATATATGACTGCAGATTGTCTCTGCAATTGCTCTCCCTTGTTTAAAGAATAGAGACACATTTATTGCATGTGCCTTGTTCTTAAGGCAAAGGCAGATGGAAAATATGCAGGGCTGTTACTTAATACATTGGCTTACACAAGAAGCTATATTATATGAAAAAAATTGTATGAAAAGGATCAAAACAATGAAATGCATCTGGCTTAGCACACAGCAGTAAATGCAGGCACATATATGTAGTAGTTCAATTGCTGATAGGATACTAGAGCCTATTCAAGACTTAACATTTAATTATCTTTAGACTACTTTGGTTGTTAAGCTGTTAGCAGCATATGTAGAAGGTGGACATCTGCTGCAGAGTAAGAATGCTATACACCAGATGAGCTGTTTGCCACAAATACACAGAAAGAAATTCAGGAGCTGGTAGTACAGCCACATCTTCCACATAAAACATAGTTACAAGAGAGATAGGTAGCTTGGATCACATTGCTGCTGGTAGAAAGCAGAAGGACAAACTGCACTGACTGGAGGCTCATTGGAGATTAGTAGGAATCCCAGGATAAGGGAGATGAAAGAGCACTCTTTAAACCGTCTGGGCTGAACCACCCAGAAATCCAGCTGAAACTAAGCTTACATACCTCTTTTGCATGCAAAACACTGTTGTAAAAGGTCATTCAGGTTGCTAAATGAAGTCCAGTTAAGCTTAATTCTGCTTCTTTGAACAGAGGCATCACAATGCTATGCATGCACACTTATATGGATGTGTTCTTTTTTTTCTGCACAAGAACGTCATCTCATGGACAACTCCCAGAGACAGCAGTTCTAAATACCCCTCTGATCCCAGTTGCTGCTACCTCAAGCACCCACTGCTCACAACAGCCCTTGAGGAACTTGCTTGATTAGAATCATACGCACTGCTTTGCACACAGTCTTCCTCTGGTAATTCCACGTCACTCCTGTTCTCACCTGACTACTCCTTATTTCAGCTTCCAGCACCTTTTGCCTTGAGCTTCAGGCCCTGCTCCGTTTAGTCTTTGGGACTATCCTACCTCAGTGCCACAGCAGAAGCACTACAGCAGCAGAGCACTTACCCACTCTAAGTGGGGTACCACAAAGCAGCTGCTGGTCCAAACCTATCCCCAAGCAGGTCCAGAAAAAGTGACATCTTCTCGCTTTGAAGCCCACTCAGCCTCTAAGGAAGCACAGGCAAAATAAAAGCAAAGTCAGTAACATGACTAGATATAGCTGAATTCTTACGAGAAGAACAAAAAAGACTCACCCCAGCAACAGAGCAACCCTCTAGACAAAGTGTCTGCTCTGAATTATGAGAGCATGAGAGCTTTTCAGCCAACAATTAAGAATGTACTCTCCTTCCAAGAAAAAGCTCAATTATTTCTGCTGACAAAGTCTCAAATTCATCCCATAGCAGCAGCCAAGCATACTTCAGCTTGACAAAGCTCAACTCAGCAGAAACAAATCTTCCAAAATGGACATACAAGGTAACCTTAACTCTAGGAAGCACGACCAGCTACGCCTGCATCATATCTTACAGACTTGCATTTCTTCTGCGCTGAACACTGACAGTAAAGCACAGCGTAGCCAAATGCATCACTTTTAACGATCTTTTAGAAGTTAAAAAGGGCAAAGAATTTCTTTCTGTTTAAGCCACAGGTCTAAAATGGTGAGGAATGTGAACATCTGCAGTGGATTGAAAACATCTCACACTTGCAGAATTCATGCTCTTCTAATAGGCACCAAGTAATTACTGATGCTGCCCCATTGCTTTTCCTTTGCATTTGTGAGACTGATCAATTAGCGACAATCACAGAAGCAGTGACGTTGTTTTTCAAGCTGATGCCCTCATGATACTAGAAAACTGAAAGTCTGGGGTTAGTGTCTGCCTGGTGTACTCAGCTTCAGTATGAATTGTCCTAAGCTGGTGTGACCAGTGATCATTTTGCCATTTTAAGTAATTTCAAGTGTATTTTAACCATCTTTTAGGTCACTAAGTGCGCTGGGGAGACTTAAAGCAATTGATAATGGAAAAGGTGACTTTGTAATTTTGTAGGAAGAAGCTGAAACTTTTTGTTCCTTCTTGTCAGGTCTCCAGAGGATGAGGATTTTGTACTGTAAATGAATCTTAAAGATTTGTTTAAACTAAAACTGCATTTGCCTGACAATTTTTTTTGGTTTGTTTTTAATACAAACCATTACTTTGTACTTCTGTTTTACAAGGTCATGCAGCAGGAATTTAGGGTGGTTGGTTCTGAGGGTTTTTCTGGTTTGTGGGTTTTTTTAACATAATAGCTTCTTGGGTTTGGTTTTTTTTTNNAGGGGAGCGCAGGGGGGCACATCTAACCTTCCAGTGTGGGTTAAAAATGCATATATTAAAATGCAAAGTCAAATACAAGTTATTTTCACAAGCACTAATGTAAAAAAATGTCTATTTTCTCATTTTCTACACTAATATTTACCCTCTTTGACAGCCTTATTGCTGAGCAGATTGCTGCATATTTCAGCATTATCTTTTAACAACTTGACAGATCCACCTATTTTCCTGTGATTATTTTATCCCAAGTTGGAAGCTTAATAGTTCCTTTTTGACAGAGTGAATCACTGAATTTGTAGCACAGCATAGAGTCCTGTGATTTACTGTTAATATTTTGATGATGCTTTACAGAGCATATTTGGATTTCCAGCAGCGTTGCTTTGTTTGGTCTGAGCTGCTCAGAAATAGAACCAGCATCCTCAGTAACCCCTGGAAGATACATATTCTATCAGCAGAAGAACAAGTCAGGCAGCCATCTGAAAAACTTGAATTGAAGAGCAGAAGGTCACTTGGGAACCACTGACTACTACAACAGCAAGGAGTGCACACTTTCTTAGAAGAGAAGGAAACCTCAGATAAGTTAATTTTGGATATTCAGTAAATGCCAGCAATTTCTATTGCCAATCATTTAAATAAAGAGCATAGGAGCATGGGATGGATAGCTAAACGTGCACACAGATACAGTACAACAGAAGAGGGAAATACCAAGTTCTGTTGTAAATGCAAGCAAAAGACATAAAGCAAATTGCTTTAATAGCAATTACCATTTCAAGGAAGTGCATCATACACAATTTTGCTACTCAAATCCATCTCCACATCATTCCTTCATTCACTTCAGCTTTCTGTGTCTTTAGATTATAAGTAGTAATTCTACTAATTATTTCCAGCTAGGTTCCTAGGGTTATTACAGAAATGATTTTGCACCCAGTGAAGCACATCAGAAGCTTTATTTATTTTCATAATGATTGCATATTCATAGGAAGTTAGACTGGAAGGGACCTCCTGGGTCATCAAATGCAATTCCCCACTATCAAAGGCAACCACATAATACAACCTCTTGATAAATGAGCAAGTTCTATCTTAAAAGTAATTTAGTTTCTTGTCCCCACCACTTTAATTGGAAAGTTGCTCCAGAACCTCACCAGTCCAGCATTTAGCAACCTTCTCATTACCAAATTAAATTTATTAATGGAAAGTTTATTCCAGTTCTGGTATCAACGCCGCACGTTAACTCAAATAACGTTTCTACCTTCTGTTTGGTACATTTATAGAGAGGAGCCACAACCCCTCCCACTCTGCCACTGTTGTAGCTTCTGAAATACAATATATAACCACGCTACTCTTTATGTACTAAACTAGAGTCATAAATTTAAAGATTCTTTTTAAGCCCTGGGAAACTCTATGTCATATTAGAGCACCCAACCTGAGGCTTTTTTAGGGTAAGACTTTCTGATCTATTAGTGTTCTGTTAGCCATACTAACTTACATTACCTGACAACATATGAAAAGAAACACAAGCAACCATGTCAAATGAATGTCTAATAGCATGCAAATGATCACTAAGGAATCAGCTGAAGCCTACAGATGCCTAAAATGGTAAGTGGAAAGCGTTTATCACTACAAGATGTTAAGTAGGATGTGTATTTCTCCAGGTAGGTCATCATGTCCGCAAGAGAGGTTTTTGTTTGCCTAACACATCCATAATAAGGCAAATACCTAGTTAGGGCACATCTAGAGAAGGGGAACACTTACTACTGACATCCCAAGGTTACATTTGCCTCTCTGGGAGTAGAGGCAGAAGATGGAGACACAATGCAAAAGTGGGGCCAGGAGGCTCCTAGTCCCTGTGAGCTCTCTTGCCTCTTGCTGTACTCGATGCTCACAACAAAAGGCAGTGATACTGGTCCTCAGGCACGAGCTCCCAGAGTAGGAAGTAGGAACTGTGCTATGCCAGGGCATCCAGCCTGCACTCTTCAGAAAAGCTGAGCATTTTACAAGAACTCTGAATGTTTGTGTGCATCTTGTATGTGCACCTGCACCTTAACACAGCTGTGGGGCTGGAGCTAAGAAAAACAGTTCTGAACCAGGGAATTTACAATATACACAATATAGCCCCAGAGTTACACTGACATCAGACCCCTGAGTTTCTTGTTAAAACTCCCACTGGGATAACAGCAAGGAAATCATATTTTGTGATTTGATGGCACCAGGGAGAATTCACATTAAAAAAACCACCCCAAAGTCTTTACTAAAACAACCTTCAGGATAGGTTGTTTTACCCTCCTTTTCTGTACTGTAGTATAGAAGATGACTTGTACCTACCTATATAAACACATGTACACCAATTAACACTTTCAGCCAATTTTACCAATATATACATACATAAGTCCATAAATAAATACAATAAGCAAAACCAGACTCCTCTGGGAATGAGGAAAAGAAAAGTATATTCCAGAATGTCTACAGAAGGGTTCCTACTTATCTCTCTTTTGTCAAGGTGAGATCCCTTTCTGGCTTTTTTTTAGATCAGCATATCTGTATAAAGTTGTTGCAGATGATGTAGATATTTCAGCTATCATACAGCAGTTACCTCTGAAAGATACTTAATGGGGATTGGGAAGTCATAGACCTAAAGCTCTTGTGTCTTAAAAGGCATAGGAATTTTCTTTGTACTTGAAAGTAAGTAGAAAACTGCATAGTAGCATCCTGGAAACCTTCAGAAGAGGGAAGATTCATTTACAACAGCACCAACAGATATATTTATTACTTAGCAAATATCGATTGGCTTCAAAGGGAATTTTGAGGTATTCCCTACAACTACATTAGAACATAAGAGTTTCTGGTTACAAATACTGTAATGTAAAATTAAGTACTAAATCATTTAAGCAACAAGTTCTGAAAACTAGAAGAAAAAGATGAATGATTCGAAAGGATGTTTTCATCAACAAGGTCAAAAGTAAATAAGGTAGAAGTAAAACATATTACTAAATATGAGATCAAGCAGGGACAGTAAGAAACCTTAAAGCTGTTTGTGTCAACAGATAACCAGGTAGATTTGAATCAAAGTTATGATAATATAAAAGTAGACAGTTGAAGAGGAAAGCAAGTTTGAATTACCAGAAGATACACATGCACAGAGTGAATTTTATGGAGAAGATGAGGAATACCTATTGTGAAACAGCCCGATATGAGCTCTATAGCTTGCTTAATAAAAGTGTGTTAACAGTAACATCAGAAAGGAAAGAAAAGCACCGGTAAAAAACTGATAGTTTTGAATTGGGCACAGGCACTGTGGTAAGATTATGAGTTCTCTTAATATAAAGATAAGACAATGTTATCAGAAACTAGATTCAAAGAACAAAATTAAAGAGAGAGAAAAAAAGAATTGCTGATAGGGAATTTACCTTCTGCCAAGGTAAGGTGTATTTTTTTCCACATAAATAAGTACTTTTTGGTATGTAGAAAAGGATAGGGAGAACCAAGAAGAGGAACAAAATATTTCCCCATTAGTGCCCTCAAGGCTGTAATTCCTCTGAGCTGGAGAGGCAAATGCGTGGAGCTGCCTGGAAGCGGCGCAGCTGCAGCTCTGGCACCGCTCCTCTGCCTTCAGCTCCACTGCAAATTGCCTGATAAGAGGCACCATGCTGGAAGCTGTCACACTCGAAACAGCTCCTGGCGAGTCCAGGAAGAGTTAAACCACTAACCTATTGCCTTAGAGGGCTTCTAATCAGTGTATTGACAGTGAATGGGAGGATGCTAACTTTGGATATATCAATTGAAATTATTTGCTTCACAATAGGATTGTAAGGTAGTTTGAGGCAAGTCGTTTAAGTTCAGGCTTTACAGCCTAGGTAACCAGAAACAGGAGCCCAAATCAGGTAAATCCTCATACAGACATCCCCACAGCAAAGCTCTTCACATACCGCTTCATCTTCCAGGGCATTTCAGTGCACAGAGTGATTGAATTTGCCACAAATGCAAAAATGGAGGAGGCAGCCATTCAATTGCAGCAGCGTATGTCGTCCCTAAGGCTAAAATTATGGAAAATGTCTGGGAGAGCTTTTAGCACACTTGTTCTTCCTTGCCTCTGGGTGCAATCCTGAACAGAGGGAGAGTCTTAAGTTTAAAACTATGCCAACATGGTCCTAGAAGAGACCTGAACTTTAAAATTAAAGTACTTCCAAAGTTTTCTAAGAAGTTAATCTGCATGAATGGAGAGAGATGGGAGATTAAGCCCTTATAACTGAAAACATTTCCCAGAAAAAAAAAAGAAAGTAGTTAAAAATACAGCTGTCCCACTGTCTGTCTCTCAATCTCCATTGACAAAAATGGATATTAATTCACAGAGAAGACTAAAGTGATCCAGGATTCCTATAGCTATGAACTGCTATATAAGCATAACAAATGCCTATCTATCCCCACCAATTCATCATCATACACAGCTGAATATAATATTCTTTGTCACATACTTTTAGCTAAATTAGAGCTAACTACAGCTTTCAGGCAAAATCACCAGTACTTTGGTTGACTTCCTTCAAAAGAATAGTCACAGAGGGAAAAATATGTTCTTATTCACGCAAATCAAAGGAATTTCAAATATTGCTTTGGTTGAAACTGTACCTCTTTGACAAGCAGAATGCTAATATTTCCATAAAATCCTTTGTAAAGGTAAATTGCATTATTTTTTTTCATATAGACATAATGTATTTTTGACTGAATAAATCACATTCCTTGGTCCAAATATTTGTAGTGCATCTTAATTGCTCCAAATAAAAACCAGCTATGCTTAAGAGTAGCCTATACGTTGAATAAGGAGAGTTTGTAATTGAAAGCTTGTCTTTTTCTGGAATGATAGCTATCAGCAGACATCTTGAGCACTTAAAGAACATTTCCCAGTTTCACCTGAAGCATCTTCAGGTACACAAAGAAATGATACTGCTTCTGCAATGTGCTTCTGCCATTCTACTATATATCTTGTATGTACCTGCACCATGTACGTGGTCTGGGTTGCTAGATTACTATTTGTCCTTTTTTTATTTGCTGGGAGGTTTCCCTGGGGAATACTATCTCTACAGTTACTGTACGACTCAAGGTTTCAATCTCAGTAACACATTCTGCTATAATTATGTTTAGACTGGTGCTTTGAAACTATTAATTTCATTAAGTTTCCATTTGGAGCCTGAAGCAAGGAGTTGAACATCTTACTACACACTGAATGTCTGAGAGAACAGATTTGAAAGTCCCAAACAGATTTCTTCAGATACCAAAAAAGAGCAACAACAAAACCTTCAAAAGGTGCCTTTCTAAACATTGGGTTTAGTTAAGGAAGCAATTCATTTTAATGACTCCTCATTACACATAAATGTCCTAGATGTCTAAGCGTTTGGTCCATTCTACCCTCCAAAGCCTCAGAAGGGAGAGGTACAACATTTATTAATTTCATAATGTGAAGTTAATAAACCTAGATTCTAGCAAGAAAGATCTGATGCTTCACAAAAGATGTCATTTTCGCTCTTCATGAGATCAATTTATCTAGAAGAGACAAAGTAATTTAGAGGGCACAGAAAGGAAAAGTTATCACAAAGTTATTAAGAAGAATTTAAATCAGAGCTTTGATTGCAAGTCTAATCCACAGTGGAAAGTGCAGTTTGTAGAAACTATACAAAAGGTGCCATTTGGGCCTATCATTCCTACTGCTGAAATATTCCTAGGAAAGAACCCCTACTTAATCCACATCAATCTATACATTGTTTTCATAATCATCACTTATCTAAAACGTGACTAGATTTCTCTGGACTATGGAGAGATGTATAAAGCAACAAACTCAAAAATTACACATGCTTTGAAGTTGCAAAATTCAGTCTCACTCAGAACAGTTTCACTAAAAGCAATGACATAACCTGCACCAAGAAAGGGCTTATTTTTCTGTGCGTGGATGACTCTTAACCTGGAAAATTGATCTCACTGATAGAGTCTGTGTGTGTTCCAAGTCAGTCCTTCAGTCCTCCTGCAAGAATTGGCAAATGGGCTGCCAAAACATTGCTGTCTTTTCCCTGCTACTGCTGCACAGCCCCATCCATCATCGTACAGGTGATTCCAAGATTCCGAACTTGCAAAGTCAAGTCTCAAAACCTTAACCTTGATATAGTTTCTGTCCTAGGCTACAAGAAATGGACAGAACTAATATATTAATCTGAACCTGTTCAGCTGAATCAAATTCAGCTCCCTCTAAGTTTTCCTAGTTCAGCCTTACATTAATGCTTCCCTCCAAGTTTAATAAGCTGAATACACAGCACAGAAATGCATAAAGTGAGCAAAGGACTTTAAACTTAGAAAATACCTGCAAACCTAGTAGGAACCCATTAACTCTAACAGCAGAGATACCTGTGATGCAGGAAGTATGATTTTGTCCTGTTTCTGGTGGGGCTAACATTCTCTTGTTCACAAGCCTCCTCTGTTCACCTCATCCTACATGGGGTCTTCCCACATCGTCTTCTCTTCTGTCTCTGCTCCATACTCTGTCACACCCATTTCCCAGTCTTCTCCAGGGCCCCACATGGTTCCTTTTTCCATCTCTGTGTCCCACGTCACCACTCATCTGGGTCTGCTCTTCTTCCCACCATGACACCTACTTGAATCTCCTCAACTCGGCAGCTCTAGTTTACTCCAGCCCCACCAGATTGCAATTCTCACATCCATCTTTCATCCTTCTGTCATCTGTCTCCCATCTTTCCTGCTTTGGCCTGGCCTTATGTCAACAAGGTGAGGAAGAGCACCTCTGCTTTTGCTGTGTGGTCCAATCTAATCCAAACCCCTAGCCTCAGGGCAAAAATGCTGGGAGAGCTCAGCTCAGCCCCTGCAGCCCTGGGGTAGTGCTTGGTAGACAAGACTCAGAATCCTCAGAACATTTCTCAGCCAATTCTAATAAACCTTCTGCATTGTATAGTTCTGCCAAAGCTGGGAAAACTTTCACACAAATAGCAGTAAGAACATTTCCTGCATTCCTATCAAATTTTAATCTCTTCTCCTAGGAGGACACTGCAGTTCATTAGTGAAACATCTGCAAGTATTTTTAACTAGGACAAAAATGAGTGCCATTCATTCTTTAGAACAGCTGAATCTCTTTCACTGAAAGCTTAATACACTTTTTTGGTTGTCAAACACACAGGAAAGAGGCACAGTTGGAGTGAAGCTAATTCCTTCTAAGGCTCAGTTAATTTCTTTATATAAAAAGTTTGGAAAAAGTATTCTCCAAGACCTATTGGAACTCTAGTATTCAGTATTAAATATTCAGATACCATTTTCCCCAAACCTTTAAAAAGAAAAAAAAAAAAATTTTACCTAACAGAATAAGAAGATACTTTTTATGTCATATTAGAACTATGTACTAGCACAGAGCTTTATCGCTACAGTAATGAGTAAAGAAAATGATATATATTTAACTCCACTATCATTAAAGATTTAAGATTATTGCAATAATTTTCTCCTTCTCCTTCACTTTATTGAGCTTAGTCAAACTGATATATTGCTGTGTACTTCATTCACTCCTGCTGATGGATGATATGAAGTACATAGACAATGCTGATGTCCGACTAAAAAGAGGAATTACAGAAAAGAGAAGATAAGCAGTTGCAGATGATGAAGTGCTGATTAATAGATTACTCCCCTCCCCATCAAGTCCAAGGCCATATTTTTAACTGCCAACAGCATTGCAACTGGATGAACAAGTATTTCTGGAATCCAGAAAACGTTGAGGAGCTGACCTTTCTCAAAATTAATCCTTAACAGCTCCTTTCAAGGTTTATTTCTTTCTCTTAGCTTCAGACCAAATCAGTAATGTTGTGACCTGGGCTTCATGATTTCTAGCTGTGAGTGTATAAAGTACTTTCTGGCCTAGAGGTTGACACTCTTACCTTACTTTTCACATAAGCACTTCAGGCAGTACTGCTGACTTCAGTAACATTCATTAAGTGTGGGTTCAGAAAGGAGGTGACATAATGGAGCTACTCACCTTAGTCATTGAATCAACTTTGGCTCATACAGTAGTAACAGCACCTGAAAGCTGTTACTAACCTGTGGCTTTGGGGAAATGAGATAGTACTCCTACAGCTACAAGTGAGCTTAAGAAAGAAAGGAGAGAGAGAATGTTTTAAAGGATGACGGTAGCTCCTGGGTGATGAAACTCATTGAAGGACTGATCAAATTCCACAGAACGCACTAACCAGCATGGCTCCCCACGGGAAGGGTTAAGACCTGCAGAGATTGCCTCCTTACACAAGTGGAGTTTCTTCATCCTCACTGCCAAGACCAGAGAGGCCTGATTAGGCTTCATCTGACTTAGGGGTGAGGCACAGTGATAAGCTGCAATTTTCCAGAGTCACTTGGCACCAAAACATCTGCCCAGAGGTACTAAAGGGTTCAACAGCCTATACAACAGCATAGAAAATTCCCTGGACTTCCTTCATCCTATTTATGCTACAAACCAAGCAGAATTCATTCATCCCTCTACAGCATTGCTGTACAAATGCAAGTTAGAATTTCTCTCAAAGGGAAAGGAATCAACCCCCAACCCCACCCCACCCCCCAAGAAACGTGCCAGGTTGGAGTAGTACAGAGCAAGGGATGGGAGATGGACATGCTATCTGCTGTTTCCAGTAATATGAGAAGATTTCATGTCAATTAGAAACTTTGCATATTGATAATGTTCTATCTTTTGGAGTGACTGTTTAGTATATTTTTGCAAAACGACTTTCTTATTTCAGAATAGGTATTGTGCTACCCTATGTTCTGGCTGTTAGTGAAGAGTTATTGTTTTAAAGTAAAGAATAAAGTTCTTTCAGACTTTTCGTTTTAGAAAGTCTTATATGTTTCTATGAACAATTTATCGTACACAAACTAAACCATAAGTGTCAAATAATCATATTCCCTTGACTTTAGTTACAATATGTTTTCTATTCTCTCACTCAGCATATTCTCCCAGTAGAATTCTATTACATTCAATTACCTCAATAGAGCTAAATTTTGGATATTCCTATAAGCATTCGCATAAAGAAACAGGCAATCGAAAAAAAACCCCAAACTATCTTGAATTCAGAGCATAGAACATAAGAAAATGCTTTTTTCTGGAGAGTCTTTAAATGATTAGGACTCCAGACATAAATACACTGGATGTGGTGCAGATAGAGTTACACCATTTGCATTGCACTGTTGTAGATGCATCAAATAAGTGGACAAACAACTTCCAATGAATACATACTGAGTGAAGCAACACATTGTCAGCCATTCAAAATACAAGATAAGTTTAGTAAATAACCATGATCAAGACTAATTCTGAAAATAAATACTGTTTACAGGACCACACTGAAGTAACTCGATAGGAGAATTGCCTATTTTCAGCTGCTACTGCAACCACTGTAAATATTGTTCTTATTTCCAGCTGTTCTTCAAGCAAGTGAATTTATGCAAGTTCAGATACCATCTGTGACAAACTCCAACTTTCCACACACCCCCCTTTAAAAACCTAACATTCAATTCTAAATGGAAAATAAGCTTTTATTATCAGTTTACTAGGTACTGACTCTTATTCTACTGCACATAAAAATTTGAGCCTAGAGGTATGTTTTTCAGATTCCACCAACTGTTATTGGAATATTTTTTTTTAAATACATATCCCTTACTTTAGACCATACATTTGCTTTCTAGTATGATTTTTCATTTGTTTTTTAATTACTGCAAAGTTGTAACAGCTTGCCACACTACATTATGGCACAACATATAGCATGTTACCTACGTGAAACATCAAATAACTCTCCCACAGTGATGACATGAAGCCATTTTATGTGTCACATATTGTTTTTACTAAGCAGGTTATATCCAAGAGAACAACATTTGTTCTGAAGGGAAGGGTTAAAGCAAAGACTGGTCTGTTAGTTCTTAACAAGCTCAGATTCACTGCAGATTGCTTTGTGCTCTTCTGCATTCTGTATGGATTTATCATCCTCATCAATCTGATATTGGAACAAAGTACCTGATTTTCCATTCCAAGCACCTGGGAAGTGCTAGATGGGTGAGGATGGGGCTGCAGAAAAATTGTTGAAGGGGAAAATCCGTTCTTTGTACGTTTTGTGAGAAATAGGTCAACACCAACTACAGCTGTGAAATCTTCTATGAGAGACCTTCTGATATATTTCTATTCCAATTTTAGATCAAGAAGGTAAACAGAAGCTGAATTTGGGATTACATGAAATACAGACATAATATTGTGCACTCCAAACATTAGGTGTTTAGCTATACACTCCTGTAATGAACTAGGGACATCACTCAAAAGGTGAAAAGGACATACTAATTTCAGCAGATGCTTGGTAATTTTTCTTTATCTTTTCAAAGGCCAGTTACATTAAGTCAGATTCCAAATCTCTAACCAACTCTTCATCAGTTATGCTTAGAAAAGGCATATGGGGTAGGGAAGAAAGCAGACAAAGTGGGTCCCAAAAACACAGAAAGAGGGACCACCCTAACTAATACATTTGCAAAGCCCTTGTATGGGGACGGTAAGTCTAGTACAGTTTATTTCTGTTATTTAACTGGTGTGAGCTGGTACTGACCTTTAACTATGTATTATTAAAGCAGCAAAATTCCCAACACTTCCTTGCCACCCTCAAAGAGCAGGAGAGATAACATAGATGTCTGCAGCCCAGATCTCAAAGGGCATCTCAAAGGGATCTTCCCTGATACATACAGTCTGGATGCATGTCTGAAAAATCAGACACATCCCCAGAAGGGATCCAGAGCCACCTCCTACAAACCAATGCTATATCTGCTTCAAACTAGTTTCAAATACCCATACAGCGTTTGGCTGGGTATACTCTCATTCTCACTAATAATTATTACGAGGCCAAGCAGGACTAGCATTTTAATCAGAAGAGAGCTTAAACAGTCACATGTGCTAAACACCTGAGAATAAAAAGCCCATGAGCATAAGCAAGGGTAAATTAACATTCCCAATTTGCTAGCACTCCAACATTTTCAAGTGAAAACTAATTTTCCCCACAGACAGTAAACCACAAGTACCTTTATTTATTCTGATTTACCAGACACTTTCATTTTGGCACCATTAAAGCAAGAACGTCAAGTTTCCACCTCATGTTTAAGCTATATGCAAAGAGATTTTGGCATAAAAACAATCCAGTATTTAATTAACACCCCCCAAAAAAAAAGCTGTTAACAAAGCATAATTTTTCCTGAAAAAATGTGCAACTTTTACAAGTCCCCACAGTACAGTCTCATACAAGATCAACAGGTCTTTTCTGAGAGCAAGGATAACACAGTGAGGATCAGAGATCAACCTATCAGGCTGGTACAAAGGCTGTCCTGCTTCAGTCTTATACAGAATTTCCTATTAATAACAAAAATATATATTAAAAAAGAGCTCTATGTTGTTCTAAATGTGAAAGTAAATGGCATCTTTGAAGACCATGCTGCACAAGGACAGATGAAAGTCTGACCAAGAACTCCTGAAGCTAGATTTACAAGTCTCCTACAAGATTAGTAGTTCCAGGTTTGCAAGTTCTCCTAGTGTTAGCCTCTGAAAACTTCTGCTGGTGATAGTTTAAAATTTCATTTATCAAGAATTAAATGAAGAAAGAAAAACATATGACTGATTTGCATATATACAAAAAACAACAAGACTTTTTTTTTTAAAAGTAGCCAATTATATCAACTGCAGATCACATGAAAATGTGTTTATTAAAGTTGATGAGAAATACATACTGTTGAGAACGCCTCAGGTTTTCTTTCCTGACCTGAAACCCTTTTAAGTTCTTTCTCAAAATGCAAAGATATTTCAACATTATGGGCTAAGAGTCATAAAAGATCCACTTTTAACTTAATTTTGTTTGAAAATAGATGTCTGGAAATTTTAAGCCAACATTTAACCTACAGAAAATATTTAGGACACTTTATAATTGAAAATAGATATGTAATTTCCCTTTTGATATAATGCTGCCAAAAAATGCCATTAACAGTATTGCTTTTCTATTAGGTGGAAAGCAGCATAGCAAATATTTCCCATGAAAATGTAATTGCTTGTACAGATTTGAAAGCAAACAAAAGACCCCACATCTAACCATTACTACCTTTAGAATTGCAGCACTGGAAATATACAACCTCAAGAATCAAGGAAAGCCTTCATTTTATCAAATATAGAAAAGAAGATTTCACTTTATTTGAAAACAACAAAATTCTCCCCAAACCCAAGACTCTGTGCTCAAACACTAAGAATCAAGGGGACTTCTCTAAATCTAGTTTTGGGCAGGCAAATTAAACACACCTGGAAAAGATATCAGTCAAATCATATGCTTATGTATGCAATACATTGAAAGCCATGTCCAAAACCATCTGAAAACAGCCTATAGTAAAGCCAGTGCAATTAATTGAGACCCTGGGTAAGGGCTAAATTTCACCAATATAAAACCCCATGTGCCAGTGTCTTCTGGTCAGTACCTTTGGTGCATATTAACAGAGTAAGCGCTGAGCACTACCATACTGATTCGTTAATTAATGTTATTGAGGAATGGTTTATATTTTAAAGCTGGACTTGAAATCAGCTATGTGCTTTAAATGTGCTGAAAAGAAAGACAGGTAATTCTCAGAGCTCTCAACAACTAATCTAAAGCCTGCTCCCATCACACCAGCCTGCTTTCTCAGACACAAGTGTATTGCATGATTAATCACAATTGATGACATTATGCCCTCCTGTATGGAAGCCCCTGTCTGTACCCTTGTAGGGCTCCCCTTCTCTCGCAGAAGGCCACAAAGCATCCTAAAGGCAAGTCCAGCATGCAAACAGGATGTTCTTCAACACAGCATGAACAGACAAACATGTAACATACTAAGGCATAATCTTGTAGCTTGTAAGCACGAGCATGATTTTACACGACCACTAAAGAAGCTATCACTTGTACATAAGAATATTTACAGACACCTTCACCTACACCATTCCCTCTCTACCCAGCCTGTTTTCATACCAGACCAGAGGGATCTATTCGTATGAGGAAGTGCTGGTACCTCAAACAAGAAATACTTTTTTTTTTTTGGCCCTCTCAGAAAACTTAATGAAGCCCATTAGATTTCCAAGTCTACCCAGTCTTTAGTTGTCAGACCTTTGCATTGTTAATCCTTTCACATCAAAGAGTTAAGTCTTTATTAGCCCGAGAGTACTACCTGAGTAATATTTTGAATGCTTTAAATGTAAGGATGTTCTATTATAAGCAGATAAACTGCAGTTATACCAAACAGCATTCCTCGGGTAACTGCAGCTGTTTCAATACAAACAGTCTGAAGCCAGAAACATTAAAAATTGTTTCACTGAAAGGAATTAGTGATGGAATTATGTATTTCCTTGAGCACATAGAAATCCTGTTCCTTAAGCAGAGTTGGGGGTCAAAGAATAAGAGACTTCATCCTAATTCTCACCACTGGACTGTCTTTCTTTCCAGCTTTCATCTTTCTGAAATCACCAGACTCACATGAAAATCAGATGGGAAGGGGGAACCTTGCAGAAATCTGTTTCCTTTTTTGCTTCATTTGTTGTCACATCAAGATTATTTTCCTTTTCCAATTTAGTACACGGTACTGCTTGATAAAAGAGGAGATTAACACAAAGTCTAATATATTCTACATTCATAGGAATGACTGATAATTAACAAAGCTAAGATTAATTTTAATGTCAGTCTAGTAGTTCCTAGAGTCTTTTACTAAAGCTTTAATCATGGTGATGATATTGAAAATAGTTTACCGAGAATTTTGAGATAATAAGGGAGTGATTAAGCAGATGTCCCTGAAATTAAAACTGACCTTTTCTATAGAAGGAATTGCTCAGATCAAACACTGTGGATTTACTTGTGGAATTTCAGTGAGAGCTCTCCAAAACCCACGTGCTGGACTGTCAAGGAAGCATCTTTCTCCCTTTCTATCACTGACTGCAGTGACTCTTAGATAAGAGACACATGCATCAGCTCCTCCTGTAGCAGCACTGCAGGTATCACTGAGATGAGTGGCAGATACATTTCTGGGATTGCATGTTTTAATGGGAAGCAAATGAGTGCCCACAGCTGCTCCTTTGCTTTGCACACCAAACAATCTCAAAAGGGCAGGAACTTTCTCTTTTGCTCACAGTCACTGAACATAAAAGTCATGATTTATACTGGCATCTGATGACACTTGAGAGGATAGGCAGTCACAGCACAGAAGTGGCCAAAAACCTGCAAGAACCTTCTGTCCTTACTGCTTTGGTCTTCCTCACTCGATGGTTTTGCAAAGAAGCCTGGAAGTCGGTACCCGCAAATCAGCTGCCTGAGTCCTCTGCAAGTGTTTCTGAAATGAGGTCTATCAATCACTTCACACATCTTTCTTAAAATAAATCTTGCAGCAGTGAAAGTAAAATAAATGGTATCTATAACAGCAAACATTCACAGAGGTCTGAGGCAATCTCACTACATTTCTGGAGATGCATTTTAAATGTAAGGAACAAATGAAAAATTTTAGGCTGACATTAATTACTATTTTATGTCAGTAAAAGTTTTCACAGTACATTTCTCTCTGAGAACAGTAAATATTTCAGAAAAGTGCTGTAATTACACCAAGTATGTCATTATATCAGCTCTCCCGAGAGAGGTCGGGACAAACTTTAGTTTGTGTCTCTCTGAGGTTGCTGCCTGCAGAGTGCTGGCTCCTGCCCCAACACTTTGGCTGGGATGAGGATGGAGGTGAGTGATGGGCATGGGTTGCACGAGACAAAGAATTACCTACAGTTTGAAAATACATTGTTCTAGGCATGGAGATATCTGGTTTAGACATGGAAACAGCCGTTCTCTCTGTTTTGCTATTATATTAACTGGTCTACTGTCCTACTATGCAGAAAGCAGTCTTACCATATAGTCCTAGTTTTGACAAGTAGATTAACCAAAAACGTATGGTATGAAAAATTGGCCACATGTTCACAAATCTTATTTCTAACTCATAAAGCAATGATGTATATCATGTTCTTGCTTCCTTCAAGTTTACCATCACTGTCCACCTTTAATACTGAAGCAGATAATCCCTGAGCAGATAACATTAATCCAAGGTACAGAATGATGCACAGAAAGAGATTATTTAGTGGCCTTTCTCAGTTTGGAAAAGAGATGATTGAGGAAAAGTCACAAATTGCATGAAGAAGAAGGACAGAAGTAACAGTGTCCATCAAAACAGGGCAGCAGGTTTAAATATACATACACGCACAATGAAAATATATACATCCACACTGGAGAATTTACTGCTCTAACAAATACACTTGCTCGGTATGTTTATTCTTTCCTTTTCACGTTGTTTTGTTTTTAATTGTAAATGATGAGCAAAGTTCTGTAAAAATAATTACAGCCCCACAAAGAAGTTTTATAGAAACACTACCATGTTACGATATTGCAACACTGCAATTTTAACAGTTTATAAATGAAACAAAATGCTAATAAGGATTTTACTTATTTCACTGTAACTGTACACTGCTGAAACCTTGTAAGTGTTCTTTACTGAAGAATCAAACCAGGGAGGTTTGAGCAACTTATTTCATTTGGAGAGCACGTTACTAAATATACTCATGAAAAGTCAAAATTGACTGCTCATTAATTTTTTTTTTTTTTAAAATGAACAAGCATTTTCAAAATAAATGTTAGATCTAACTTTGTAATCAGGTTTAGAAAAAAATTAGGGAACTAGGGGCTATCAGTCTGGAGGAGAGCACTAGAGCTGGGCTTCTCATCTCCTTCAGGAATTGCACGTTGGTCCTGTCCTCAACAGAAATAAATCAAGGTCCTGGAAAGACCATCTTCCACAGTAGCAGAAAACAAACTGCAACTTGAAAAGAGCAGTAATAATCCAATAGTGACTTCTTTGTTAAGAAATCCCAGTAACCAGAAAAACTCTTTGAAATGATCAATTCCATTAAAGGCTTTAATGAGATTACCAAATTTAATTACTCTTCTGTGCTGCATTAATTTATAAAGGGTGGGTCTTCAATCTGAACATTTAATAGTTTCCAGAAATAGCGAATCCCACTTGAAAAGAAGCAGAATGATTTTTTTTTTTTTTAATTGAAATAATGTAGCACCTCTATAAACCCTTTGGGCAAGATTTTTAGCAGTACTATAGCGCCTAAAAAGGCTGATATTTCCTAGGTGTCTATTTTAATTGTCAAAGAGCTTTGAAATATTCACCCTCTATATGCTAACCACATAAAAAGAATGAACAAGGTTACACTTAGGCTGTTTCAGTTTTATAAATGTGATTTTACAAATTATACCACTAGAAAAGATAAGTAGAAGTCATTTTTAATACACAGCAAGATGCTTTTCTAACTAGATTAAGCAGCTGTTAACATTATTTTTCTGCACAGCAAGAGCAAACGTCTACAATAACTAGACCTTAAAGGAAGAGGCAATCCCATTTGGCACACATTGTATACATTTGATTCTATTCCCCAATAGCATTCAGGAGCAAATAAAAAAGAACTAGATAAGGAAATTAATTTGCAGCAGTAGTTCAGACATGCACATTTGCAATAGCATAAGAATGTTAAAGACGTTAGAAGAAGTCTTTAAGACGCAAAACCAAAAGGATAACAATCAACTCCAACATTCAACTCCAGTGCCAACTTCTTCCCATCTAAGAGTGGCAATTGGGTACCAAAAACTTATCCAGTATCAACAAAAAAACCCCAAATGTATGTGATAGGGCATATGAAGGTAGGCATTTACAGAAGAAGTTGAAAGTCTGCTGCTGAAACAGAAAACAATGTATTTCTTCTAATCTTTCCTATGCCCCTTGTGCTTTATTTCCAGCAGGACATCATCATTTTGCTGAAATGCTGAGTGTTAAATCAAACAGCAGCTGTTCCAGGAAATCCACAACAATGAACATGAATAGCCAAGGTGAGGTTGAGATATAACAATAAAAGGTGTGAATGAAACACTGAGGAGGCTGCTAAAC
This sequence comes from Scolopax mira, assembly GCA_004320125.1. NCBI lineage: Eukaryota > Metazoa > Chordata > Aves > Charadriiformes > Scolopacidae > Scolopax > Scolopax mira. Next base: position 29,195 of record BJBW01004833.1, read on the forward strand.
AGCAGCTACATCCTGTAGGGCTCAATTCCAACTAGGATGATTTTACCAAGTTAAAAGTAATAAAACAATCATAATACAAAAATTCAGGCAACAGGATTTGATGGTAATGAAATATATTACATTAGCCAACACATGAAATACCCAAAGGATTTAGTGAATGAGCCTGTTTCTATAGAGTTTTATGAATATTTGGTTTCTGTACCACTAATAGGGTTATAATTCTCTATGGTGGTTAAAATAATTTATAGACAGGAATTCATTTCTTATTAAATGATGCAAGACTATCCCCTTCACACTCTGCTAGTCAAAATGTGCGTTTTCAAGGGACAGCTGAGGTCCCACAAAGCACAATCACCGCTCTTCACTCAGCTGCATTGACTACCGTGTTCTACAGCATGGGACAGAGCCTCAGGCACAACCCAGAACTGCTCTGATGGGCACTCAAAGCTTTCCAGGCAGAGTTTCTCCACTAAAGTATCTTGGGCAACCGTAGTAGTTGCCTTAACGCCTTCTAAAAACCACCCCTAGCAAACAGATGGCTTCCTTCATAAAACTATGCATAGGAATCACAGATTGGAGTTTTCACCTTGCCAAAAAGATTTTTCTCCGCAAGGTATACTGGAAAGGCACTTGCAAAGTGGTAATTTCAGAAACTTAACTACAAGCAACTGCTAAGAGATTCAAATAAAACACCTAATTAACAGCGATACTGAAGTTACGGTCCTGCATAATAGGATTCAGCCAGCTTCAGATGACTGTAGGAAATCTGTTATTTCAGATGTGCAGTATGTGCTAGTTTGAGTATAGTAGTTAAATATAATTAACTAATTTTGTTCCTAGTACAAGGATCTCTGCATTTGTATAGGTCCAAACCCCCTTCCCGCATGCACTTTTTCTTTAACCTGTGTCCCAGGAAGGGCAGTGTGTGCCACATTCCAACCAAGAACACAGTAATCCAGTATCAGTCTTATAAACCAGTAAATCCTGATGCAAGACATTAAGGTACATCCATCCAGCTGAAATCCTCTTACAGCAAGACAATCATTATTGCAAGGAGACAGAAAACAGATCAAGGCCTGGTGATCTTACACAAGTACAAATGCACAGATGAAACTTGCCATAAGAAGGTAACGAATACCATGTTCTCCAATTTACAACTTTAAAAACAGTTGCTATATGGTAGTGCTGTACAAGTATTCTTTTAAAACTGGATGAAGAAAACCACTCCCCAAGCCAGAAAAATCCTCAGGCATCTCAAAGAAATTCTTGAATGGATGATTATTTTCATTAGATTAAATAAATAATTACCGCAAACAGAAATGTAGCAGTCTTTCTGCAACCAAGAACTGTCTAAAGTTATTTTAGTTTTAGCAACAAAAAGCCAATTTCTTAAGGAAACTCTCATATAGTTTACTGCCATCCACTCAGGGCAGTTTGTACAGAGCACTTCCCTCCCCCCCGACAGCACCACGGCTCTCGCAGCCAAATGCTGAGGCCTTATTATTTTGAAGTCTTCATTACTTTTAAAACCTACGCCATCAAATCCAGGCTCCAAAATATTATGAAACATAAATAATCGAAGCCAAATGTCAGCTGTCAACATAACAAACACTGCATGAGGCTCATTTACTGGGGAATGGAATTGAAAAGTTGATTCATAAACTACCTTTACACTTCCGTGACCACAAACCAGCACATCACAACGAGGACCATGGTGAACCCTGCCGTGAAATGGAGAGCAAGAAACAAGGGCAGCTGGGGACTGCTTCCATCAGTCCAGCAGTAGTGTTACTGGAACCAGTGCCAGGCAGAAATTCCAACAGCTGTGGAGACCTGCAGTTTTCCCTAACTCTTCCTCCTTTTTCCCATGATCAGAGTGGGCCTCCCAGCCGCTGGTAAGAGCAAGCAGTTCTGCTGTACGCCACTTCATAGTTTGGCACAAAACAAAAGATCACACAGTTTAAGAGAAGCTTTGTAATCTCTTTTTTGAGCTAAGATGAAAAAGAACAAGACAAAGGAAAACAAAAGGCTAGAAAAACCCTGCAAAGAATGAAGAAACCCGTGTTTCTTTCCTCGTCCCTGTATCAGACTCCTACCTAGTATCACAAGTAGTTTCCCGTGCTACACTTGTAGATTTACTTTCACTAAACAGTCCTCTACTCCATGTGGCAACAGCCTGGGTCAGTGCATTGAAACAATATCCTCTGGGCTGCTAAATATTCCTGCTGACAGAGTGCTTGCTGGAGAGCTGCCAGCATGTTTAATTACAAATGGAGAAAGCGTTGGGTCCTTCATTTCCAAAAGCTCAGATGAGGGTCAGCTCAGGAAATTTCTTTAGATTGTCAAAGATTAACCCTCAGCATGACTCCATCTCCTGTTTCAGCTGACTCTCCATATTCATCTCATGTGAATCAGCAGCAATGGAGACCCAACGATGCCCAAGTTCAACTGTGTGAAATCAGCAACAACAGATCTGTCAAATTTATCTCCTTTACATTTTCTATTCATCTTTGCCCGTCATGATGATTTGAGCAAAACAATTATCTACAGACAAATTACAGGAAGCAGTGTCAGGAATCTCAGTCCTGATCCAATTCCCCTCCAGCCTCCCAGGTAGGTGGCCTGGCTCCCCTGGCAATAGGCTGCCTTTCCAGCAGGGCCACATGTCAGCCAGGAGGTGAAGCAACAGCCTTCTCTTTCCATCCTTTGACATGGAATTAGAAAATTAACTTTTTCTGCAGCAGACTTTTTTTTTTCCCATCCCCACTTAGATATTCTGCCTTCCTCTCCAACCTAGACATCAAAGTTTATGATTGTGCTTGCTTTTGGCTTCCTTGCAGCAACACCTTCACAGATTAAAAATAAATAACTATATTTTTAAAGGTGACATCATCACCAAGTCCTGCCTGCGTAGCAGTGCTTGGGTCCTTGCACGCAACCCTGTAACCACATTTAAATTTGGACCCATTGCTGCAAGACAGAAGGCTTGAGGTTTATCTTCCAAAACATTCCTAAAGGTGACGGCACCACCAAGGACAAATGAAATTATGTTGCTCAACACAAATATAGCAAAACATATTTTTGGAATCAAAATAATTTTTACTAGGGAGGAGACATTGCAGACCTTAAGGAAAACACATATTTCATTAATTATTGAGCAATTTTATCTTTGAACAGACGACATAAAATTATAATAAAAAAGGCTCTCATTCCTTCCAGCAGCACTACATAAGAGCATTTTATTGCATGGGCTAACAGAGATTTTAGTTCTGCCTTTCTGTATGCATGTACTATTTTGTTTTCATGTTTACACTTGATTTTTCACAGAATTTTAAAGCGAAAATTATTCATTCATACTCATCTGCATGAAAGCTTTGAGTAAAATTTAATGAAAATTCTTTTCCATAATCCATAGAGAATAAAGGCCTCAAATTACCCAGGTAACACAAGGGAGGACAAAAATCTGACAGTAAAATCCTTAAAAGCCTCATATGAAAACTTCTTTGGAATTTTGAGACTTATTTGGATCTACAGTGGATTTCCTACTTGGACTACTGAAAAACTTTTGTTGGTGAGGTTTTCTTCCCTGAAAGACTACCCTGTATTTGTATCAGAGCTGATGCAATCAAATACTTTTTCCTCAATTATAAAATATTAATTGGTAAACCCAGAACTTTATTACAGCAGCATCTTGTCCTTGGGAAAAAAGCTTTTGTCAGAAATCAATTACAAGTTCAGGAAGGGAACTACTAGTCAAGAAATATGAAGCAAGGGTATTTGTTCAGGTGTTCCACATCCTTAGCGTCCTGGACACATCCATGTCATCCCATCACTCTCCCATCCCACAGTATGTAAATCACTCAACATGGTGAGGGGTCTGGAGCACAAGCCTTATGAGGAGAGGCTGAGGGAGCTGGGGGTGTTCAATCTGGGGAAGAGGAGACTGAGGGGAGACCTTCTTGCTCTCTACAACTACCTGAAAGGAGGCTGTAGAGAGGTGGGGGTCGGTCTCTTCTCCCAGGTCACAGATGATAGAACAAGAGGAAATGGCTTCAAGTTGCACCAGGGGAGGTTCAGGTTAGATATTAGGAAATACTTCTTCACTGAAAGGGTTGTCAGGCCTTGGAATGGGCTGCCCAGGGAGGTGGTTGAGGCACCATCCCTGGAGGTATTCAAGAGATGAGTTGACATGGTGCTCAGGGATATGGATTTGGGTTGTGTTGGTGGTGTTTTGGGTGTGGTGTGGGGTTTGGGTGCGGGTTTTTTGTTCATTTGTGGGGGGTTTTGGTTGTTTTTTTCTTTTCTGTTTTTTTTTTTTTTTTCCACTGGTTGGACTAGATGATCTTAAAAGGTCCCTTCCAACCTAGATGATTCTGTGACTAAGTATGAATGGTTTTTTTCAGAGAAATGCCTGAAAGATTGCACTGATTTTTACATAACAGCTATTCATAACAATTGCACCTTCCTAATCTATTTTCTAAAAATCTGAAATCTAAGATCTTTAGGGATTTGAAGCTCTCTTTACAGCCTAAAGAAAGTTAGAGACTGAAGTGATCTGTACATTTATTTATCCAGAATATTTTTACTCATATTTCATTGCTACTTATTTCCTGCAACTTCAGCTGACTAAATGGATTAGAACTTGACCCTCTAAAGAATTTCTGTTCCTCTGTTTCATATAACTAAATACATTTTATTGTTTGCTGTTATTAAACATCAAGAAGTGAACTGTGGAGCCACAGATACTCCTCCAAGGTATTCTGCACCATAAAAAGATATATAGTGCACAGAAAACCCTTTCAGTTTAAAAAGCAGACTATAAATTAAGACTTTCATGCCTCCCACCATCAGATATAGAGCATCACCAAGGTGGCCAAGCCCCACAGAGACACACACAACCCATATTTATTTTATATAGAACTAAGTGAAACTTTTCCATAGATTTAACGTCTAGCATATCAACTAGTCATTTTTATCCCAGGAAAAAAAAGAGCTTTAAAATACCTCAAAGGCTGCATAATTATAATAAAAAAATATTTATTTCTATAAACTCCAATTATTACCTTCATTTTTTATAGCTTTTGCTTTCTAATTATAATGCAATATCTGTATTTGTTCTATTTTGTCAATTTTTATGCCTTTAGATAACGTCTTATCTGCCTGAATAAACCAACTTTTAACTTCCTTTTATCAGCACTTACTCTGCAGTATATGAATGAAACAATTTATCCAAAGAATAAAATTCAGTTTCTGAAAACAATTCCTACCTTGTGAAATTTACATTTGAATCACTTCTCTATCATCCCCTCCAGCTGATCAAAGATAAGCTAATTTTAGCAGCATAATAATTAGTCTGCTGAGGTCACCAAAACAAGAGTAAAGGGGAAAAATTCAATGGGGAGAATAGCACCTCAAAAATGCATCAGCAAACATACGGCAAATGAACCTGACAGTTATGTGGTTGGAAGTGCTAAGTGTATATTTATGAACCATATGCATTCTATGCATTCGATGCAATTAACACATTCTTAATCACAACCAAATTCAGTCTAACCTAAAATAAGAAAGGAAAAAATAGAGCCAGAGGAAGACAGAAAGAAAGGAACTTCAAGTTTACTTTATCAGCATGATTTCCTCCCCAGGAAGTAGTTAACAATCATAGTAATTTTACCCTCTCTGAAGCCATTAATGTTGACCATTTTTTCTTTGCATTTGATGCTTCGCCCAACTCCAAAGGCAAAAAAAAAAAAGGGTAAAAGCCAACCCTGAACTACAGTACAGATAATCATTAAAGCATTTTTCAATGCACAGGACAACCTTTTGGCTTAGAGGTACTGAACCCTAGGTCTACCAGGCATTATAGATTCCAAATTGTCGATGTTTGTTTTTTTTAACTCATGTGATTTCTTTTACAGCTACCAATAAAATTACACACTATTACACTTCACTGAGTCAAAATTAGGCATAATATACATTGGAAAGCATTCCAAAGAAAAGTTTTCAACATCTTTTACCCATCTTTCTGCCATTTCAAGTTCCTGACGTAGGAGCTGAGGACATACAAGGAAGAAGGGTTAGAAGGATGTAATTTCTGGAATTATTTTAGAGCCAATTTAAAATATAGAGAGAATTTGACACCTGCAGAGATGGAGGCACTGGTATATTTTGAGCAGAAGCACATTAAAAGTATAGGAGTGCCTCAAAAATTTCACATTCTTCATCTTTTACAGAGGAGAAAGAGAGAGGTGGAATAATATCCTATTGTAATCCCCCACTCTGAGGTGAAGGTGGCCTTAAAAAGACCTTCATCATGTTGCTGCTAAGATGTTTGCCCAGAAAATGAAGAGACAGTCATAAATTGAGAAATTAACTCCCTGTTGAATGGTCAGTCACATCCATGGTGTTGATTAAGGATTGCTGGCAAACATTTTTAGGTATTTTTGGCTTGTTATTAGGCACCCTTTTGTCTTGTTGGAAATACACTTGCACTGTTCTCTGTGCCTGGAACATGAATAATTGATCCTATTTTACTGCTGTCATCTGTGTGGTCTATTATGAGATGTTAATGCACCCTACATTTTTATATATTTTTTTTCGCCTCACTTCAAGACTGATCCTGCATCTTCTCCTCAGATAAGAGATCCTTACTAATATGAAGAACATAGGCTACAAAACTATACTTTCCTTTTCAGTGGATTAATCATGGTTCATCCTGGTTGCATCTGATGCAAATGCAAATTTCCATTTGTGAACTGAATAATTTTTCAGGATTATATAGAAAGCATTCGCTATTTATTAACAAAGACATGACAGTTATCGCTCTGGTGGACTTTGGCCCTGGAAACTCTCAACCACAATAGCCAGCTTAATTGATTTGCGAGCACGAGGCTTTACGTGCTGTCTGTATTTAAAATGGGAAGTGTGTTCCCTGTGCCACTGTCATTTACATTGGGAAGCCCATTATGCCTCAATAACCAAGTTTGACACCACTCTGGATGAACACCTGTATTCTATTTAGAACAGCCTACTTCATTTTCACAAAGCATTAGCAGAGTCATGGATCTCCGAGCACTCGTTTGGAGGTCCTTATTGATGCAGATTTGTTTACTAAAACAAAGAACCCAGACTTGTGGAAGCTGTGTCTTATACACAACTCCCAGCCACAGTCTTGAGACTTCTGGCAAAGCTCACATTCTAAGACTTGGAGGGAAGTCTTCTTAAAGGAAGTTCTTCCGTTCAAACACATCAAAAAAAGTATTTTCTTGATCTATTTTAATCTACAACAAGGATTCACTGTCTGTGCCCTTTTATTCCCATAATTATACACTAATAATGGGATTAAGAGGGCTCCATACATTAGGAAAAATATATGACAGCTAATTATTTTATTTTGGGGGGAGCACGGAAAAGAGAGGGATTTTAATGTGGTCTCTCAGTCACTTAATTGTGTCAAAATTAAATAGAAAAATAACGTATTGATGCAAAAAAGGTGACATCAGATTTGGACCTGAGAGTATTCTAATGAATGCAGAAATCAGTACATTTCCCAGTTTTAAAGATTACAGCCTTTGAAATACACATTAAAAAACAGAAGCAACATGCTTTGAGCAGACTACTGAATTTCTTCAACCTGTAGAAAGGCATGCACACTAAACATCTTTGTATATGTTTATACACTGAAGAAAACTGCAAAAGAGAAATTACCCAAAGGTTCTCCTAAAAGGCCAGTAGTTTTTCATCAAATTTCCATGCAAACATGGACCTCGTTTTCCCTTACACACAAACTCTTTTCTGAATCCAACTCTGCTATGACCTGCATTTAGTGTATTTTACCTGCTTTTCCTTAACTCCACACATTTGAGCTTTTAAACTATTAATCTTTTTTCCTCTTCTCTGTATCAGAGTGACCAGAGCAGACCAGTGATGCAGAACTGCACCTACAGCAGTGTGGTGCATCACACTCAGTACAGCTCCAAGGTACAGCCTGGATTGTGGGTGAGAGGGGCTTGGATGCAGAACTAGAACACGAACCCACGTGCAAGCAGCAGGGCACTCACTAAACATCCCTGTAAGTAATTCTTTAGATGACAAACCAATTCAGTTTCAGAAACAGTTCAGAACATTATCCAGCACACAGTGCTGAGAACATTAAAAATCAACAATAAATAGATTAAGAAAGTTTTCCTAATATGTAGCAGAAACGGGAATTGCCAGATGCAGATGGAAGTGAGACAGGTTTAATAATACCATTAACATATAAGCCATATATACAGATCAGTATTAAAAGAATCTCAACAGTGACTCAGAACATCTCAGAGAACACAGGGAATTTTGAAAAGGAAACAGGCTGAAACCTGCTGGATTCCCAAATGGTACTGCTATGGAATTTGGGATCTGAAAAACATGGAGTAACAAGTAACCATATACCAGATGTATGTTTCTCATGTGTGTAATGCAAAGGTGAAATAAAACTATCTTAGTAAAGATGATTTCTCCTACATTCTGAAGATGACCACTGTAGGCCATTCATTTGTCCTGGCAACATGACAAAAAAGCATATTGCTCTTTCTACTTGTACTTCTTATTGGATTTAGAAGTGCAAGAGAAGTCTGGTTCATGGCTCACATAAAAACACACATACAAAGTCTTCTTCAATAGGTCCAGTATGACCATAAAACCTGGTTCATCTTTATATTTTAATGATTTTGCATTTTAAGTATAGATGTATATATAGAATGTATATAGGTGGACTGAGGATGGAGAGAAAAGCAACACTGTATTTGTGCATGAAATAATTTTCCTGGACACACATTTTTTTCCAGACCTCCTCAACAGTGGCTAATCCTGTCTCTAATAAAATGAAAGGAATAAAATAAGGTGTTCAGAAATTTTTCCAAATAATAAGAAGGACAAATTAGGAAAAAACATTTAAAAGTATAAATACTGTTCAAATCTGTTACTATTAAAGATGTTCTTGTCAATCCTGCACAAAAGTAGGGTCATTAGGAAATATTGACCACTTTTTATGATGCAATTTTTGAAACACATCAACTCTTCCCTGGAACGATCACCTCTAGCTGAGGCTGCTACTCACATGGTTAAGCAATTCATTATATGATGCTAAAACACTGCACAGCCTCCATCAACTGGATGTGTGGCAGCTTCCCTGCACCTGATACACAGAGGTCCCCACTCACTTTGCACTGAAGTTGCATTCTCTTATTAACTGACAAGTGAGATAGGCATGAGATTTAAACTCTGGGTTTTGTTTTCCCACAAGATTCTTAAATCATCTCTGCTCTGCGCAGCAAACTTCAGCATCCCGTCACTTCTGAAAGCAAGATGCAGCTCTCTTGATGCTTTGGCCAGAAGAACAAAAGTGCTTTGAGGCCTCCTCAAAGTTCTTCCTACAGGGACAGGAAATTCAAGGCGGAAAAAAACCCCTCTACCACATCTCTGAATCCTGCAGGTGTTTTGCTAGTTGCAACAGGGCACAAGGTATACCAGCTCTTCTATAATTGTTTTTAGTTTGGACAAGCTGTCAGATCCCTGAAAAGCAGGGTCCTGTGGTGCAGCTCAGTGAACATCCCCATTTTTCTGCCTGTAGTTGTTTTAGGGGCTCACTGTCTTATGGACTGAGCAGCCCCATTACTGCCAGCGAGGACACTCATCCATCATCGCCTTTTCCATCTAGATACAGTTTAGTGGCATTAAGCCTGACAGTCCTACACGTTGTAATGTTATTACTGCATGGCTCAGCAGTCCCACTGTACTTAAAGGTCTGTTGGTATCACTATTATAAACAGCACTTTTCAAGGAGCTGATAACTTTGCCATTTGAAATTGCACAAGGCTAAAGCTCAAAATATAAATTGCCGTTCCTCCTCCATTTTAAATAAAGAAAGCTCCCAACCAAAATGACAGGTTCTTCTCCAATTTGACAATAAATCTGTGTCTGAAATGTTTTTAGGTACTCTCAGACATTGTCTTGCCTTCTCCATAGTAGGCACAAACCTCCCTGTAGACGCCATGCCTGCTTCTCTGACCCACACCACTTAGGACCTCTGAAGGCAGTTCAAAGAATACTTCTGCAATTGTCAGTAGTACACAAACACTGCAACTTCTGATTCAAGGAAAATACACTTTTCTTGAAAGTCTATTTTTGTGCAGCTTGACAACATTTCCCACCATAAAAGAAAAAAAGCCACCAAACACCTCCTTCCCCACTCCTGCAACAACAACATAAAAGAAACAGCTACAGTCGTATCCCTATACAGCATTCTGGACAGCTGTTTCACAAATAAGTAGAACCTAAGAGGACTTGACTGAGTTCCTCTAACTGCTGAAAGGTCAGTGTCATAAGTAGCAAATCCAGGTAACAACAACAAAAACCCAGACAAAAATCCTGCCCTCAGGGTGCTATCACTTCCTATGGTTTGTCCTGGCAAAAAACAAGCTTAGCATTGAAGATGAACTACTAAACCCTTATCCAGTCCTCAAGTCCAAGGGAGGAGAGTAGCTGATATTTCAAAACAGAAAAGGTGCCACTAGCAGTTGAGAACACTGTCACAAACACATCACAAATTTTTCCTAATGACTCACATCTACCCAAAGGAAGGACCAAGATAACCACAGGGAAAACCTTCACAGATCATACAGACACAGAAGTGCAGCCACAGACAGTTGAACATTTGGGGACAGTATACAACTCATGATTATTCTGCCTAAACTTCCAGTAACAATTCTAAATATCTCCAAGGACTCATTTTAAACAACTTGCGATCACACTTTTGGGAACCCATGAACAGATGGATATAAAATAGTGCTCATATTTTAGATACAGATGAAAAACATCTAATGCTGGAAGAAAATAGGTGTATGTTTTCAAAGACAGCAGTCTATTCTGGGGGTAAGCTGAAAGAAAGCAAAAGGCATCCATATTTGCATGTGCAGACCATATAAATTTATGTTTTTAATATGTAATTACCCTTCCTGAACTGCAACTCCATGTAAACCATGTCTAATCAGTGCAACAATAGACTTTTATTCCTGTGACTATGAAGGAAACAAAACGGCTGTGCAAAACTTGGCTTCACATTAAATTTAAATTCAGCAGGTGAAAAATTTGAAAATATATATTGCAATAGAGAGATAAAAAAATAATAATAATTAAAAAACAACCTTTAGAAATCTCTTGATCAATCTTAAAATAACATAGAAATAGCAGCAAAGTGCATTACATGAGGTCAAGAAGAATCTATAATGCAACTGGAGCTGGGGGTCAAATATGGCAAATTGAAGTGCTGTTTGGCAGTCTACAGCAAAAGCCATGGGTAATAACCAAATTAAACACCCTAAAATAATTACCCAATCAAAATGGCTGTTACTGGTTTTAAGGGTCTTTTTCAGGTTGGCAGGGCACTAACCACAGTCACTTGAACCCTCAAAATACTGCCATGTTTTAAAACCTGCACTTTTGTGCAGTTCCTTCAAATAGTCTCAGGTCTGCACAGATTGATGCAAACTCTTAGAGAAGTGCAGAGAATATATAAAACTGGTTAGAAGTATTGTTTTGCATGTACCAAAAAAGTAAATAAATTTACCTTTAAAAAAAGAGAATTAACACAGCATGTCTAAAAAGTGAAAGGCACAGTGGTTGCTGATCTTAGTTTTTTTAATCTTGCAAGAAGTCTCTGAAATACATACTCTTTTTTCTCTATCAATTCTCAAGACCAATTCTTTTCCCTTTGTCAGGTAAACAGCTGAAAAGATCTGTAAACAATTTATCTTTATGCTATTGCTTTACGTGGGACATTTAGATCTCAGCATCTCCTTTTTCATTCTAAGTAGTTCTAACTCACATCTAACCAAACAAAAAAAGTTTAGGTAAGTTATTGAATCTTACAGATCTTAGAAGCTTTTCGTTTCTTTATCAAGTTCAACATTTCTTTTCAATGTGAATCTGAACAAGAGCAGGTATTGGTTAGAACCTTCTCAAAGATTCCATGAGTGTTTAATAAAGATGACCCATTTTCTTGTTTATTGTGAAATTATTATTACATTTTCAAAATAGTGTTTGAAAAAGAAATTTTAAGCAAATTTTTTTTTTAAAAAAAATTTTTCTATTAAGATATCAATTAAAAAACTCTTTTGAAAAAAGTTCCATTAAAATAATCTTTGCAGAACATTGGTTTATCAAAAAAAAAATAAATTTTCTTTTCAAAGAAATTTCTTTTTTTTTCTTTTTAAAAATTTTCCAACATAAGTGTTATCGACCTCAAAACTAACAGCACAGTTAAGAGTTCACAAGGGTATCCTATTCTTGGAAGGATTTGCCTTTCTTAGGGAGTTGATAATTTTCAATGAGTAGCTGCTGAGAAAAGGGGGGGCAAATTTCACAGAGACTGTTATTTGCAGTGTAACTGCTATATGATAGATCCCAGTACTTTTATACATGCAAAATATCATGAAAAAGGAGAGACAGGGCATTGAATTAAGTTACCAGTCGTACAGAAACTACTTACTATCAAAACATCAGTAAAGTAATTCAATTTAAAGCATTATTACTCGAGTCTCTCCAATACAATCCAGTATGTAATACTGCTCCTAATTTTGTCAGTTACATCTATAAAGAGTGTTTTGGGACTGAAGTCAAGATGCTCACACAATGCATGTTCCATGCTAAACTATTTCCCATTCCTATTTGCTTAACAAGAGAAAAGAAGAAAATTTGATTTAAGCAGGTAGAAAGGAAACTAAAAGATGTCTCTGCATATAATGAGAATATAGGTTACGTTCATTCATGTTCACAGCTTAAAGAACAGAAGAAACCCCAATGGAAACACTTCCATTTTAAGAACAGAAAAAATATTTGAAGTTTTCATTCTCCTCTTTCCTTTCTTCAATTTTCATTACTATAAACATTTCTATAAAAAGAAAGATCCTGTTTATATATTTTTGGAGTCCATTTACTCCTTCCAAAGTCACAATTTTATGCAATGTACTAATTTCCACAGCAACCGCTTAACAGACATAAACAATATAAATATTATGCGGAGGATTAACTAAAATATAAAGAAACAATAGTTTGTAGAATTGTAACAGCAATAATTTTACTTTAAATTTGACATGCCATCTATAACCTCACACTGAACTGATACCGAATTTTCCTAAATGGTTTTGCTTTAGAAAATGCTGACTTGTCAGGAACTATGACTGCGCTGATTTCCCAGTCCTAAGATAAAATTTCGAGTGTCAGAGACCTTTTCCCTCTCCCTGGCCTTTCCTGTTTATCTTCAGCCATCTCCCAAATCCAGCAAACAGAACAGAACCATCCGTGGCCCCAGCAGAAAGCTTTCACCTCCATACTGACCACATGTTTACAATCTTTGCTCCAAATCAGGGAAATTTTCCAACTAATTGTTGGAAACAAATTGTTGAAGGATCCTGAAATCCTTCAACCTGGTTTTCACAAAACAGGAAGAGAATATACTTATGAAAAAAAAAAATTGCTAATGACAAATTTCAAGGATCCTAGTAACTGGTAAACTAAATAAGATTTTGTGGCTCTCCTTGGACACAGCCATAACAGCTTTTGTTCCGAGTCCAGATTCTCCAGGAAGAAACCTGACACAAATGATACCACTTCAGGCTCTGGTTTATGTTTCTTTTTGTTTCAGTGACATGAAAAACATGACAGATTTTGAGTCCTCAAGTAATTATAGTTAACCATTTGCCTTTTCTGTGTGTTTAGACATCCCATATATAGAAGTGGATACCAAAATGTCAAGAAAACAAAGTTATCCTCAAACTGTGTGCAGCCACAGACCTTGCTCACACAGAGCTTCACGGGGCTTAACTTGATAGAGAATAAAAGAAACTTTCAATGTCAGTATTTCTAGGGGACACATGTCTATAACCTGTCAATGCATTGTTTGAAAGCAAGAGTCTTAGTGATTCTTGGACTCTTAGATGTCCCAAACTCATCAGCTGGGACACTGATGAAGTTTTCCTATGGTTTTTTTTGTGTGTCTATAAAACAGGCTTCTCCTTGGGGGACAGCATCCACTGCAAGCACTCCTCTTGGAAAACCCCGGGGCAACTCCCAGGCAAGAGATGATTATCCAATGTGTACAAACAGGAACCTGCAACTCGAGTTTTCCTGGAGACGGCACTTCCAGTTTCTCATACTGGCTCTCTGATGCTGAGCCCTCATTCCATCCCCCCTCTCAACCGGGACAGCACCCTGGTAATGATGTGATGGGAGCTGGAAGCCCAAAACGGGCCCTGTTGTCTTCTTAGACAGAGGCTACCCCCAGAAGGCAGTTTTCTTTAGCTCAATGGTTTAGACTTTAAAAAAGGTCAGAATCGAGTTAATAAAATGTCCCCAGGTCTGCCTTTTTCTGTTTTCTGAAAATGAAAAGAAATGCCAGTATAGATAACTTCAAATGAAAAGGAAAACAGGCTGCAAAACATAAACGCATCTTAATGTTTTCCTCCTGACGCTTCTCTTCAGTCAAAAAATATTCAAATTAATCAACATTATACTCCTAGCACACTGCAAATATAAATCATGCTAAGACATTGCTTTTGTTATCAGACGTGCTATTTTAATAAGAAATACATAAATTCAGTTAATTTTAAGATTCTACCTTTTTTAAGACTACCACGTGCCATTTCTAGCCTTTCATAAGTCATTTCGCTGCAGCTTATGTTTTAACACCAATCAGCAGTAGCTTGAGTTTGGAGATCCAGACTTCTTTGAATTCTCTCCAGCTGCTGACAACTCAGCCAGCAAAATCTGATTGCTTCCAGGCATGGAGATATCCATGCCACAGCACACACCTGGACTCATTCCTGGGGACAGTAACTGCCACCTGTGCACATCACCATTTGTGTGAGAACACCTCCTTGAAGAGACAGCGTGCTCGCCAGAATGGAGTTGAAGTGGAGAATGTGGAGTGAGACAATCAGTTTCAGTTTTCTCTAACAGTGAGAGGTTCAAATACCGTCATGATAAGAAATTAATAGGGTCCCAACAAAACAAAACAGCATCCCAAAACCATAAGCAAAACCAGCACAGGCAGAGCATGTCTGTCAATTCACTGGTCACTGCTGTGCAGCTGGTTTTTATCTCTGGAATGACACTCGAGAGTTGGTTATAGTTTTGCAATTAAAGAAAGATACCCCTACCAATATGAGAATTGGAATAAAGGAGGTGAACTCTTTTTAGGCACTTTCTGACCTTATCTCCAATTCTTTCCTAAAGGAAGTCTCCAGAACTGGCTTCTATACCTCTTCCTACAGTCCCTCCCAATCTTGCACTCTTCTTATTCCAAATTTAAGTAGTACATCTTCTTCACTCAGTATAAGCTACTACTAAGCCTAAACATGGTCACTGTATCTCTATCTTTCTCATTCACCAAATTCTTTCCCTGCTTCCCCAGATCACCAGCTGTCTGACATTCCAGCCTCTAACACAAGGAACTTTCCAGACCCCTCACATCTCCACTACATCTAACTTCTATAACAACATCCCTGAGAGAGTTTCTCTTTTTTTTTTTCTTTTGCTAGCAAAATGCTTATGAAGCTCTCATTTCACACCTCAAATACCGCAGCATCCTATTTCCGAGAAACACAATCTGACCCGATTTCCAGTGTGAGATTGGGAGGCCCTTAGACCATTTCTTTATTGCTAACTGACTTAATATCCCTTAAGATCATCACCATTTGTTTATTCCATTTGTTTGTTTCTCTCAGCTGCCCGTGTAGCTGCACTGCAAGGTCAGCTCGAACTGCTGCTCGGGAGCCTCTCGAGCACAAGAGGCTCAGAGGCTGGATCGTACCTGCAGGGCTGAAACCATCTCCTGCAGAGGCACTTTGAAAGAAACTAAGATGAAGACATGAAGGAAAATATCCAAAAGGCTCCAGGCTTGCAACATGTAGTTTGGGTCTAAAAATTAGCAAGTTCACCTGGACGCTTTGGGCAAATGGCTATTTTCAGGTATTACTGATGACGGATAATGTTATTCTGTACCTTTGCTTTGGGTTTAGTGGATAGTTTGACAAGTTTATTGCTTTTGTTCTTTAAGAGACTAAGATACTGTGGAACTTCACATTCAAGATATTTCATCATAAACCAAAGTAACCAAAACTGCAAAGCAAGTAAAGAAATAAACAGCTAATGATATGCTTGAAGATATTAAAAATGGAAACTGTTATAATTACCAATTATCATTTAGATTGCCTTTACAAAGGGATGCCATAAATTTCCACACCTCAGATACAATAATTCCTTTTAGTATCTTGTTGCATCACTTCCAAAAGACCGTCTCTTTGCTGTGTACCATTTCAAGGAATATTTGTGCACTCTTTGGTTCCCAGAAAGTACTCATGCACATGAATGACATCAGCCAACATATTTCTCTTTTTTTAATCTAACCAACCCACAGCAGGCTTCTCCCCATACAGCCCCTCCAAGCAGCAGCACAGGCAGCTATAATTCTTCTGAGCATTATTCAAAAGAAAGGTAAACCAATTTAACAGCACTCAGTAAATGCAATGTTGTTAATGGAAAGAAGTAATTTCCTACATTTCTATCACTAAGTTCTGCATAATGCACCCATAAATTTCGGCTGCAGCCTTCACTGAAAACAGAATTTGGCTTTGCCTATACACTGTGTTCTGAGCTCGTTAGACCTAAGAATGAGTATCTGAAGTTTTCCCACTGTTTTGTGTCTCTGTAAGATTTTTGGCACTGTAACAAAAGTACTGTTCTGAGCGCTTGACGAAGCAACTTTCGGTTGCAACTTCAAAACAACTATACTTTCATGTCATGGAGTTTCTTAGTGGAAGTTTTATCATTAAATCTCCCACTATGGTTTAAAAGATAAATAATTTGCAAAGGGGTTATCTCATTAGCAGCAAGCATATCAAATTTTGCCTCTTGGTTTTATATTATTTTGGTTTTGATGCATATATTCAGACAATCTTATTATTTAAAAAGAACCCAAAACAACAAACTGGTGAAAGCGAGGAATTTCAAGTTAGTAACATCTTAATCTTTTTGTATCCACAGTAAGAATGTTCTCAAGTGACCGAATGGGTTGGAAACATCCCTGTCCTGTAGTCACTCTTCTTCCAGCCACCTGTAGAAGTGATCTTTAACAAAAGAGGGAGCTAGCTCAAAGTTCAGTTTCTGGAAAAAGGCTAAAAAGACAGGAACCAACCAGAAAAAAAATGCACGAGTAAAATGAGCAGGCTTAAAATATGAATCAGAAGGAAAAAGTGGAAGAACTGAACACAGAGAGGAGATGAGTATTATTCTTCAAATATTTAAAAGAATGATGAAGAGACTAAGGGAAGAAAACTGTTTTGTAAGACCACTGGTGGGAGGAAAAAATTAAACCTGTGCAAAGATCATTTACATTCTGCATACAGAAGCTGCAAGGACGGCAAAGCATTGGAATAGAAGGGCTGGGCAATTCTGTTAGAAGTTTCTCATAAGACCTCAGGTAAGTACCTGTTAAAGATGACACCAGGTTATCGCTCTTGACTTCAGGCAAGATAAGCACTTCAGGCCTCTTCCAACCTTGTATTACATGATTACTGGAAAATTATGTCAGGAAAAAATTCAGAGCTCAGCTGAATGCAAGCTTGTAGGTGGCACAGCTGCCGTAGTGCAATGTGCTCCACATTCCTCTCTTCAGCCTCTCCATTAATTTGCCTGTTGCCAAAGAAGCCACGATGAGCCTACTCAAATCTGGCAAAGCAGACAATGTGATGCTGGAAGTTCAGTATGAAGTATGATGAGAGCTTAATCAGAAAACCTGCCCAAGATTCTGTAGCAATTAAACACTAACAGATATCATCTTATATACAATAACCCAGCTGATAATAGAAACTGCAGTGGGTTTTCTAAGGATGCCTGTAAGGCAAACACCAAAAGAGAAAAAGATGAAAACATGTGAAAATAAAACCTTAAATACCTTAAGCATCAATCCTGGACATTTTATTTTGGTCTCTACTATTAAAGAATCAACAAGAATAAAACAAACACAATAAGAATCTAACCTTACATATGTAATAGTAGTTCAAAGAGACCAAGTCTTGGAGAGAAATTAAAATGAGCTGGCAGATAAGAAGAGTGCTGCACAGTGCATTTCAACCTGGTCTCTCTATAGCGTGTAGAAATGGGCTTTAGCCAAGTCTTTTATAAAATTCGCTTTTCTGTTTCCACACCAATACTTTGCATCCTCGCTTTCCCAGCGATGTGCAGTCCTGGCCCTCATTCAGAATTTTTGACATCCAAACCTCAAGAATCAAACCCATCACTCCTCAGTCTGGCCAGCACTATCGAAAGCAATCATGCCTCCTTACTTTGAATATAAACATGTCAGTCTGACTGACTTGTTCCGTTCATTAGCACTGAACATTTCCAATAGGAGAATATTCAAAAGTATTTTTGTGGTCTTTGGAACAGGACAGTTCCTTTACCTGTAAAGGTACAGGTAAGTATGCATGCAAATGGACAAAATACACTTGAGAAACAAAATTCAAAAGAGGAAAATTCTGACTTTATCCCAAATCTTTGTGTATTGGTAAGACAGGAGTCTAGAAAAATCACGTTAATTGTAAGTAACTGAAAGAGTCTGTGTTTTTCTAGCATTTTCTAGCATCCAGGAATTTTCCAGAGCCATAAGATACCCGTGACATAAGCTGAGAATTTAACAGACAGCATCAACAAGGGAAAGTTATGCCAGAACTGGGTAACAAGTGTTTGGTTTTGTGTATTTTGGTTTTGCTTTTTTTGGTTGATTGGTTTTGGGGTTTTTGCTGTTGTATTTTGTTGCTGTTGTATTTTGTTTTTAATTAAACCGTTCACATGTAAGGAGGCTGACTTGATCTGTGGTTTCTTCAGTTTTCTATAAAAGAGAAGGCCCAGGAACGGGACACTGATATCTGCCTCACAACACAAAACATTGTGGCAACCAGCACCAAAGGCTCTGTGAAGGGGACACCACCACAGTGCTATGAAAAGCAGAAGTTCAAAGGCCAAGAAATAAAAAACCAATACAAGCAGATACCAATAGTCATTCCAGTTAACGGAAATATTCAGTTACAGTTTCCAAAACCTGGGGTAAGTTGGGCACCTCACTGCTGAATTCATTAATGTTCTTTTTTTTTTTGCTTAATCATTTGCCTAAAAAATCTCAAGCAAAGCTCAACTATTTCCATATCAATAACTGTCTTAAAATAAAAAAAGAGAGAGATAACAGGTTATCAACTACATCTGCATAACTAATTCCCGAGATTAGCCGCATATTAACTTCATCACCTTTACTGGAGTTGCTCTTACTGATGTAAGCAAGATCCAAATCTGACCATAAAAATTTAGGCTAGCATTCGTTCCAGTTCAGAGCTTTGCTTTCTGAAACATTTGTTCCATTTTTGGCAATAATTATAGTAGGTTTTACAGCAGATAGTTATTGTAACTAATTTGTACTTCCATGAATAATTATGAATTAGAAGAATGCTTGCTTATGGTATTCTGTCACATCTGGAGAAGACCAGAAGCACAAGAGCAGCTGTCTAGATGCTGTCATGAATTTGTTGCTATTTTTTCACTGAATGCTTATTCTTTTCTCTCCTGATGATAAATGGTCTAATGGAACCTCATACATTTCCCAGCAACTTGCGTCATTGGTTTAGTGAATTATTGAACAGGCAAATCATATTCACTCGAAAAAGATAGTAAACAAAATAACTACTCAATACACATTAATATATTCATATTAATCAATACATATGAGCTACCTATTACAG
Organism: Scolopax mira; assembly: GCA_004320125.1. Taxonomy (NCBI): domain Eukaryota; kingdom Metazoa; phylum Chordata; class Aves; order Charadriiformes; family Scolopacidae; genus Scolopax; species Scolopax mira. Next base: position 49,018 of record BJBW01004833.1, read on the forward strand.
AAAGCTCAAATTTTTTTTTTTTCATTCCTCCAAAAGTTCACATATAATTAATTATTACTTCCTACCTGCCTGAAATAACTTTGGGGCAAAATTGTTGGGACAAAACAATTGCTTTATGACACCCTCAAGTGTCCCCCCCCTGCAAATCCCAACACACTGGCATTGCTAAGACAATATTTGATAGTCTCAATTTAAATATCTAAGATGATAACGGGCTGCAGTAATTAAGCACCTCTCTGGCTTTTTTCTTGGAAATTTTAATTTCATTTTTAGTAATTTTTCTTTTGGTAAAAGAATAGAAAGAATTGGGCAAATGCTGCCTCAAATCCTTGATTTATAATACACATAAATTAAAAATCTACTATACAAAGCATTTTTACTACACGCACAACTACATTTTAAAAAGAATACATTAGCATTGGGTTTGTTCCCATGTTTAAAGGTAATCAACACCACCACCACAAAAAAATCCCACATTGCATTTTGGACTTTCAGTGGAGAAAATAAACAATAGCTTTGAATTTCACAGGTTTAAAACAATTAAGCTGTATGAACAATAGGCAATGCTTTTCTAAAGCACTTCAGAAAATGACTATTACTGAGCCTGCAGTCTTTTGAGGCTGTAATTGAAGTGCTACAATTCCAACCACACAGCTCAGGTCAAAAAGTAACAAATCAAGCTGACAGAAAGCAAGTTGATGAATTCTTACATGATTTTACAACGCAGACACAGATGGAAAAGAATAGAAGGCTAGTATGCAATAAAATACATCTGTGCTACTCTTGCTGATGTAAATATCAGCTTTTATTGCTGTCACTGTCTCTCATAGGTTATAGCATTCTCACATATTTTAATTAATCAGCTTTGTAGCCCCCAACCTCTTTCTGGCATTGCAGTGTATGAGGCAATAGCATCAATTTACTGCCTGTGAGAAATATGTAAGAAAACAGCCAAAGCATCCATAAATTTAAAAAAAAAACAACACCCAACTTCAAAAAATCACTAAGGTGTCCTATAAAGTGAATTGTGTTGTCCAAAATCAGAAAGAGTAGGCTGGGGCTTTAGAAGTTAACTCCAGTTAAAGGCACGTTGGAGAAAAGTTCACATTTTACCATTACAAACACAGCAATGTACCTTGGACAATGTACAGCACTTTGTACCATCAAGTTTCCACTCATTTCTGTTATTCCAGAAAACTTCAATTCTTCTAATTCATCACATGCAAACGAGGGCTTAAGTTTCTCAAGAAACAAATTGGACAAACATAAATTTACCACTTTTATGTGGTGTTCAGACCTTTTATTATCTTTTCATCCTGAAAGAAACTGCCAGACAACTAGAATGTCTAGTGCAATATAACAAAACCACAGGGGAAACAGAAGGACGAACATACATGAAACACCCAGGGTTAAAACTGAGCTAGGACATAAAAGTTTCTCAACTCCAGCTCATATGAAACAGCAGCTGGGCCCGGAGACACTATACATCCCCAGCAGATATTAATCAAGTCAACAAAATCAAAGCCTAGTAAAACTAGCACAAATAGACTCTTAACCTTATAATTTCCTCTACATTCAGGTATTTGCAGGAAATCGTTTCACCCTAACTCAGGATTAAGGCTTAGATTTCACAGAGTGCAACAGAAAAGGTTTTTATTTCTGTTTTAGAGCTGCTGTCCAAGCTGCCAGGTAGGGTGCTATAAAAGAGTTTCTCCAGAAGGACTGAGGCTAATAGTATGGTATTGCTCCCTACCATGTTTATTGCAGCATTAGAAAAGAATATGTACTTATTATTTACAAACAGCTTCAATCTGCATTATCTCATCTGCAGGTTAGAATCCTTTTGAAATATATCAGTCTACACAGAAACTAAAATGCCATTGAATCTACTTTATATGTGTATTTCAATCTACTTGTACTGTGCTCGGATTCATTAGCATGTCACAACAATTTCAGAAGCAAAATCCTTGTCACGGTGTGCAGTGGCAGAAGAATCTGCGTAAGAATATTTGGAGCTACAATAAACAAAAGCACTGAAGCAAACTCAATACCCAGGACAGAGCAGCCATCAGATGCTGAGAAAGCCATTGCACAGAGCAGCCTCTTCCACCCCAGCAGGCCAGAGCCTGCTGATCAATCACTGATTTTCATCTCATTACAGACCCAGGGTTTTCTTTTCCCTGAAAGAAGTTTTCTTGCCCTTTGGTAGCTTAGGTAACCACAAAAGAGACTAACATTAAATGACATCATTTGCCTCCTCTATATTAATTTACACACAAACTTTGAGGTAGTTCATATTAAAGATGTTTAATCTGTCATTCTGTCATAATCATATATGTCTGCTGCTGGCACTCATTAGAACCTAAGCTACTCAATATATGATTGCACTCCAATAAAGAATGGATATAACTGAAAATGTTCAGCTCTTAAAGCTGCACGTGCAAAGGAGGTAAGTGCAGTGTAGCACCTAAGTTCAGGCTAATGGTGTGCTGTTAGATTGAATATATGGAGCACACATCTAGTCACTGCAGATAAAGTCTTCCAGCACATTGCTCTGGAAATAAGTCTCAGGATAATACACTGGTCTGACAGATGAACATTTAAAGACTCAAATCTCAGGGTCCCAAATCAGTTCAGCTATTTTTAGTCATTGTTGCAAATATTGAATATTAAATGAATAAAACTAATTTAGCAACAAAAATATTACATATTTCCTTAGGGCTGTTTTGTATTTAATTCTTCTCAATAAAATACCTCTTGTGAAGTCTATGACAGCACTCTGCAAAGACCTTAAATTTTAGAGCAAGTGGTGAGTTAACCTGTCACCTCTTCCCACACAGGATCCATCTCTTTCAAAAGCAGCAAAGAGGCATAGTATCAAGTGCACCTTCAGCTGGAATCACTGCTGCCAGGGCCAGACCCGAGCTTCAACCTCTGAGGAAAGTACCTGCACCATTTCCAATCCTCTCTTGGCCCAGGTACTAAGTCGATAGTTTGACAAGGTTTCAACAGTTTTAACATACAAGGAAAAACAAATCTATAGTAGGAAGAAACCCAATCTCCAGACAAGAGATAAACCCTTTTGGATTTCTAATTTTATTATATTTTTTTTTAAAGCAGATGGGTAACTACCATAGATTTTAAGAGGAGATGCAGCCTAACAGAGGCTTGGAAGCATTCAGATGGAAGTGTTCTCCTCCAAGATCTTTGGGAACAACCTCCTCACTGGATAACTAACTTATGGGAGATCAGCCACAGTAACTCCCCTCCTTACATAAGGATTCATACACATCACAAGCAAGACCATCCACTCATCATGACCCCAAAACATCTGCACAGATGGAAAAAGCCCTTCCTAATGTTATCCTGTTATCCACCCTTTCCCCAAACACAACTTCATTGCAAATGCAAAGAAGCGATTCTCGGTATTTTTATTTATTCTTGCAGTATGTTTACAAGAGAACACAATAAATGTCTGCCATTCAGAGATCATGCTATAAACAAATAGCATCCTGAATGAAGGGGAGTCCTGTTGTGAAATATTGTATGGATGGCTAAAATAACATCTTTAGCTACAAATTTTCAAGAACTTTTTATTGTGTGTTATCAAAACCCTCTACAGATGGGATCTGAAATTTGAATCCATGTTGCCACATTTAATTACTAAATAAATCTTGAACTAAATCTTCTGAGCCGATTTTAATAATCGAAGAATTTCCTCCTACAAATCCTTCCAAAGGAGAAAACTCATATCATTAAATATAACTGCATGGCTTTCTGAGCTCTATAACATGAAAGTACAAATTATAACTGTAAAACATTACTGTAACTCTGGAACATCTTAGGTTTATTTCTTATTCATATTTCTGTGTCATTCTTTTGTGGCCTATGTTGCTGCACAGTTGTCCTGCTGTGGTCACACAGCTCTGGAGAGTCTTGACAGTAAGGTTACACCTGAATTAAATCCCTAGATTTTACCACTTCCACCTTTAAAAAAATCAAAGTTTGACTTTCGCTGCAGAGCTGAATTTGGGGTTAAGCCTCTTTAACAGCACCTGAGACTTCAAAGAAGCTGAAATTCTAAACAAGGAATAATTTTATAAGTAAAGATCAAGCCCAACTTTTCAGCACGGACAAATCAGGACTAACTTATTTGAGGATATTTTGCTACAGCATGACCAAAATATTGCTGCTAGACTGGTTTTATCCTTTTTAATTAAGCCTAAATTTTGAATTAGATTGTTTCCAAAGCACATAAGCAGAAAATACCTAGGTATGCTAAAAGCTAAGCTACACTAAGCTAAAGCAATTGCTTACATTTTCTCAAAAATGGATTTCCCTAAAATATGCTTACACACACAGTCTGCTGCTACTGTCAACTCTCTTACTGCTTTTTAGATAAAAATGTCCCGCTTTACTTCAAATCTGTAAGTCAGTGAATGATAGTTAATTGCTCAGGCATGTAGTGTGTACAGCTGGAGAGCAAATAATGTCTGTTCCAGTTTCCCAAGCTTATTTTAAGTATGTTCTCATGGGTCCTTCTGTAATTCCCTCCATTCCATCCCTCAGCCAGACATACATCTCTCTCCATCTCCTGAACAAATTCGTTCTATTTTTGTTACCACTTTAGATTTAAGGTAATGATGAGACTTTTGTCCTTGGTCTCCAGACAGCTGAAAATCTGGGTCTGAATTCTTTCATCTGTTTCATGTATGCTAATGTGCCTGCACTGAGCCCCACTGCTTTCTGATAGGGTCCTAATAAGAGCAAGTTTCTATACAGACGTATCCAATTGCAAAAATCAGCATCCATATTTTCAGCATACAAGTATTTTCAATATTTATGATGCACAAACGTCTCTTTCAACATCAAGATGGACATTAAGAGCTCCTCATTTTAATAGAAACATTCCCACACATATGTTAAATACTTCCAAGTGCTTATAGATTACTGGGTACAGTATATTTTCATTCATTTATGTTTGCTAGTCTCAAGACTATTTTTACATTAGAAGATCATCAATAAAAGCAGACACTTGCTATGAGTTTAATGCAGATGCACAAAGGATATTTTTCGTGCCCTTTTAAATGGTATAGTCTAGAAACCTAAAAGGCAAATATTCTAAAATTTTTCTTCAGGTACTTTTGAAAAATCCCACTATTCAAAAATATTCCTCACTATGTAAATATTCCTATTAGGAATAAGACTTGAGAATTCATATGCTTCAGGCTCTCTGACAACAAAATTTCCATTTCAATAAAAAAAACAACACCATACCACAAAGCCAGCTAAGAGACGAAAATTTACATTTTTTCCCCTCCATGGCAATGCAAACCTCTAGATAGGACATCAGTGCTTATAGCTGAAAATCCATTTTTAAGTCTCACATTTTCTTTGCAAAAACTGAAATGAGCTACTACAGTCAGATGTATGCAGTGTGGTATAACGAAGGTTAATTGTGAGATGTTTTATTTGTATCTAACAACTGTCTTCTCTATTAGCTTATTGAATAAAAGATTAACTGAAAATTCCATTAATAGTTTCGAGGCATCAGTTCAAAATGAGAGATGAAACTGCTTAAATTTGAAGTTTACAATTATGTACTAGCAGTACCATACATTGACTATGAGAGACATAATCTATGTTTCAAAATAAACTAGTTGTCATCAAATCTTTCTCCCCTGAGGTCTTGCACAGCAGCACTAAGGCAACAGAGAACACTGTACACGGCACAGATGGGGCTGATTCCAACTACACACATTACAAGTGGATTATCTGTGTGTGTGATTTATCCTCATAACATGATAGAGGTGAATTTGCCTCTTCTGTCTTAACTAAGAATCTTAAAATAAATTCAGCAGGAAGGGACCTCTAGGGGCCACCTGAAGGAGGGCTAGCTCTGAAATCAGATCAGACAAGGGTCTCGTCCAGTCCCCTAAGAATCCAGGAGGCTGCACACCTCCTGGGCCCCCACCCCTGTGTTTGATCATCCTCAGTGTGAAGGATTTTTTCCTGTTACCTATTTGAAACTGCCCTTGCTGAAACGTGTCTTTTGTCTCTTGTCCTTTCAGTACACATCTCAGTGTAATCTGCCTCCACCTTCTCTCTAGCCCCTCATTCCCCTTTCTGTCAAAGGCAGAATTGCTTGCTTTCAAATGAGACTTTCATTATTGAAAGTTATTTTCCTTTTATAGCTAATGGATTAAGAGTCCAATTAAGAAAATCCTTGACAGATTGCAACATTTACCTGGGGCAATGACACACACACCCCACCACTACACCCAAAACTAAAAAAAGAGATTCCCAGAGTAAGGCAAAGTAGATTCAAACATACTGGGATGTGCCTCAGTCTATACTTGTAGCAGATGCTCTTAAAAAATATCACAGCTAACAAAGGCCACAGAGCAGCAAAGAGGTCTAAAGGTAAAATATACTGCTATTTAGTGCACTAAGATGTTCACTAAACTATTACATCATTAAATGGGAAAACTGCAATAGAGCAAAAACGTTAATTCTTTGTGACAGATCATACCTTGGTGTTGCCTTACAATTAGTAATAATATTGGTGCTCTCTGAAAAACTCATTAGTGCTCCAGAAATACTCAGACACAGCGCAAACATACACACCAGCAGTCACAGCTTCACTACTATTTAAGCTACTCCAAAGCAAACCCTTTTAAGAATACAAGTAGCCAAAGAACAAGGTAAAAAGAGCTCAGAATTTCTTTATGATTATTTTTTCACAGCATTAATTTATCTGTAATTTAAATTACTCACAGAAAGCAAACTCACCCTTTTCTTTCCAATGGGAGACTTGTCAGCCAGCAGACTAACAGCTGAAGATCTTCATCTCAAAGAGGCTAAAAGCCTAAATTATTTGCAATTTAACTATAACCTAATTCCAAAGGAATTGTGCTTGTATAGCATCTTCTAACAGTTTATGCAAGCACAGGCCAGCTGAGAACAAACAAGGCATGAGCTGCATACAATTCCAGATTCCTAATCAACCATACATACTACAACAAGCAGCATCACTGCACTAAACAAGTTAACATGCAAATTATTCTTCAAGCCAATGCTACAGAGACAACAGAATTTGAAAGCATGGCAAAAGAACCAAGACTCTGCTTTAAACCCCTTCATAATTGGGTAATCCAATTTGTTTTCTTCAACATTTGTATAATAAAAGCATGCTAATGCTAGAACCAGCATAGTCTGTTGCTTTTGTCATTGTATGAATGAATGGCAAAGGTTTTGTCTTATGAAGAAGTAAACGTTTATTCCCATAATCTTTAATATGCTTTACATACATACTCAGTGATCCAGTGTACTTTTCATCCAAATTCCTTCCCATGCTGACACAAAAACAAGACCTGCCTCTGAATTGAACATGAAAGACTTTTCCAGCTATACAAGGTTATCCTCTACAGTTCAAGACATTTTATTTTAAAAAGTCACCAACAGCAGTCCTTCTAGAAGAAATAGAACAAATAGGAATTGCTACACTTAGTGGAAGTATGTAATAATTTAGAGTAACACTGAAAACCACTGTTTCTTCCTGAAATTAAACCTGCACATACTACTCCTCATCCATAAAAACGGAACACTGTAGCGTATATTGAAAATGGAATCTAAAACACACTCCTCCTACCTCAAAGGCAGGGCTGCAGGCTACATCTGGATTAACATGAAAAACTGAGTAGGATTTAATTATTCCCTTTGCTTGGATGACAAGAATGGCTGCAGGGCGCAAGGGCAGGGAAGCAGGGAGCAGTGCTCAGCAATCACTGGTTCTTCCACATCCCACCGTGGCATGCAGACCTTATAAATCTTCAGCTTGAACCATTCCCTCATGCCCAGATCAACAATACAAACTAATTCAGCACCAGGAAGTAATTGGTGATGCTACAGGAGGGGTCATATCTATCAAGAGTCAAAAAACTGCATGGAAACATTTATATTAGGCTTTGCAATACAATTGCTCACAAGAAGGAAGGAGCAGCAAAGATCTGACACTCTGTATATCAGTACTGGGTAACAGCAGAGTCTTTAAGAAATAAAGGGCAATCAGAAACCATGCCTAGCTTCTTTAATGTTTAGCTTATTCTTTCTTCAAAGGGAAAAAAAGAACTGCAATAAAAAGGACGTGTAACTATACTGCAATATTAGAAGTTCTGCTGGCAAAACAAGGAAATCCAGACAGCACAGCTGGAACCGCAACACAATTATTCCAAGAAACCCCAAAACTTATGCTCATCACCAATAAACTAACCCAGGACACTGAATTCTACTGGGGAGGCAAATCAGGAATATAAATACAATAAGCAATTTGGGTCTCATTTGTCAGCCTGCACCTCCATCTAAACCTTTACGTCTGGTGGTCCTTCTTGGCTGGAAGGAGTATTTTCTCTAGGCCCTCAGAGAAGTTAAGTACTTACTGTCTGCACCTGCAGACCTCTCTTTTTCTTCTGAAGACCAGGAATTCCTCAAAAGGTAGCATGAGCTCTAAGCGGTTATGGCTACAGGGCATTCCAGTTCAAAGCAGAAGAATGACACAGGAGGTTTGCACTGTGTCGAGTTCTGCCCTTTTTAAAATTTCCCATAGTGAGAAGCAGCCAGATGCAGGGATTCTTTAGATGGCTGGATGAAACTATTGCGTAACCTGTACAAATGTCACAAACACTTGTGACAGACACTGGCCCTTTCTTCAATAATGACTATAAACCAGTCTGAAATACTGTAGTGGAGAAGTTATGTCAGCCCTTAACAGGGCTACAAAACCAGATGATGGATTACGGACTGGAAAAGCAACAATAAAGATCGGTGACTACTGATTACCTACCATTATCATATCTGATTTGAGCCTTTTCACAGCAAGAGTGGGTATTTCCTCCACTCAGAGAACAGATTTTGTAAAAGCTATTAACCACTAGAAATCCCAAAACTGTGGGCAGGACAAATAAGCTAATCAATAATGGGTGCCTTTCTAGCAGTTACACAGTGCAGGATCACTTCCCAAGAGAGCCCTGGTTCCATGTTGAGAAAGACCTAGAAATTGGAGAATAAGGTCATAGCCTAACACTTAGCACACCAGGCTAAGAAACCCCAAGCACTCTGATACTCACATGATGAGGATGCAGCAGGTGTCCAGCAAAAGCCCGGGGAGGCAAATGCTAACTTCTACCAGCTGGCAGTAACCAAAGACATCATGACCTGTACTTTATAAGTTATTGCTGAAGAGCTCCCAGATGAGCTACGTTAATAAAGCTGTAGCCTAATTAAACCACATCCTTCACATCTCACCCTCCCATGTGTCTGGGAAGATCAATGCAAACCAAGACAACCCAAGTGGGAATCATTAAATGCATCTGTGAGCCATGCCAGATCAACAAACAATTAGACACACAATGTGCCAATCAGTACAACAAACCAGCCTTATGGTTATGATCCTATCAGCTTAGCTTTCCTCAAGTGTACTTCCAACTAATTATAAAACATTTACACATGAACAGTGGCATCTCTATCTACTTTAAACTCTATTAACAGTGTCAATAGTCTAATTTCTATAAGTAAACAATATAGCCTTGCTCTTACCAGAAAAGTCACCCCACTGAAACTTTCTACGCTGTTCAGCAAGTACATAATTATATTGATATAGTTGTAACCCCTGAAGGAAGCGAATGGGAATATGTGCAAACACAGTACCAGGATAATAAGGTTCCCCAAGAAACAGTGATTAACACATTTTGATGACTACCAAAAAGAGAGAACACCTCAATGATTTTAGGAAACCCACTTAACTATCTACTGAAAGTTTAAAAAACAAAATGAGAAATAAATGTGCTACAGGCTTAGCATTCACGGAGCTCACAACTTTGAAGAAGATCAGTGTTGCCAGTTTCTGGATGAGTGCATTTACCCGTTCCCCGGGTGGGTGGTAAGTTTGTGGAGCACTGTGTTTGCTGGGCAGGAAGCTGACCCAGACAGACACCGCACGGCTGTGAGAGCAGAGAACCCCACACAGCAACACTCACACATTTATCAGGTAGGTCTCATAAAATATTCATGTTTAATATACAAGAAAAAAAGGACCTCAACAAGCATTAATAAGAAAAGAATGAAGCTGTATCCTAGACAAGGTCTGCACACACATCTGCATACCCAAAACAACGAGAAAGGCGCCTACACATCACTGTCCTGTGTTATATATGGTTCAATTGGTCACTAGACAGAGCACCAATATTCTCCTGCACTCTGCTCTTCTTGTGTGCCTTAGACACAAGCTTTGTACAGCTTTGTACAGCTCCTAGTCAGTAAATGTGGAAAAAGCATTGACATGTTCAGAAAAAAACACAGAGCCATAAACCATACCAAACCCTACCAACCTCACTAGGTAGTCTAAAATATTACGAGATATAGATCAGGTGGACTTCTTAGTCTGCAATACCAAAAGTGAGACATTTATTTTTACTTGCATATGTTCCACTTTGTTTATTTGCCTTTTTGTTTTCCACAGTGCCTTAAACAGTTCCCCTTGCTGGCATAGATCATTTATCAAAATACATTTGCAGCCTAGAAGAGTAATAGTCAATTCTGATTCAATCCCACCAGTTTCAGTGGCTGAATGTGGTTATTTGGATTGCAATATTAAAAATAAAAAATAAAAAAATTCCACAGCTGCACACATCAGCACTGCCAAAAAAATATCCAGATCAACATAAGTAAATTTGGATCATATGCAAATTCACTGGGTCTCAGTCCTAAAATCAAATTCAATTTTCTGTTCAATCAGAAAAGCAGTCAATTCAGTACAGATATTATAGGTAGACACACTACGTTGATATAACATCAATAGTCCAATATAAAAATATTTACTTCAATCAATATTGCTTGGTAGTGATAATAATAACATCAGTGTATTATAAATTACAGGGCTATCAACCTTAAGTCACTATTCGGTGTAAAAGGAGCTACCAAAGATAAAAACAGTACCAGTAACAGACTAGAGAGATACGTATTTTTCTGGTTTATTTACTATACTTCATGACATTTGCTGAGAATTTTCCTGTGAAATAAGTTTGTGTCAGAAATTAATTTTGTGATTCATGGAAATTGGATGTTTCTCCATTTGTTGTGCATGTACCTTCAGTGATTTCTCATCAGACAAAAAAAAAATAAAAGTCATATGGCACAACTTTTAGACCTACAAGAGAAAACAACCTTAGCATAGTTGTGGGATGGAATATTGACCACCACTACAATTTTTTTAAAATAACCAGCATAGGGTGGATCAAACAATAGGAAGGAATGAGGCACACTCTTTCCAGGACAATCAGCTGTGCAGTCTCTGCTTATCAAGGATCCCCAATTTGGTGTAAGGATTTAAAAGTGTATTTTCACTTCCATCTGACTGTCCTTAAGCATCAGTCTACACTTGGTCTGGCAGCACAACCTTTCCACAAAATCTCCCTTCACAATGAGACCTTTAAAGAACCAGCATTGGTGCAATTTAGAACAGAAGATTTCCAAATCTCATGTTACCACAAGATGCAAAAATCTGTCCAGGCAGATGTTTCAATGATGTAGCACCTAATTATTTCCTTTCTTAGCGAATCTTTCTTACAGCAGAAGCTACAAGGAACCTTAAACCCGCCAATTTAAAAACTATGTCAAGTTTATAACCTGGCATCTGACTTGCTGTCAGTTCTTTTTTTGAGGCTTAGCAAATTTCATTTTGATGCGGGGTGCCTTCCCATCCTTACATTTTAGGAAGCTCACACATGTTAGAACTCGCCAAATGGAGCTCTTGTCCACACTAGAAAATCGTATCAATTTATCTTTCTGCAAACAAAAGAACATAAGAGATGCTGTATCACAACAAGAACAACCATGTGGATAGAAGTCACTTATATGTTGAGATAGCTTCAGGAAAAGCCTCTAATGTAGGACTTACCAGTACAATTATGCATTTCAAAAAAAAGCAAATCAAAACAAAACCAGTTAAACCACCTAAGCTGAAGCACAGTTTGTTAGTGTTACTGTTTACCTTAGCAGGCATAAAATGCAAGGGCAAAAATTAAGACTCACATCCAACAATGAACACAGCAAGAATAAATAACATATCCTATAACATGGCTATATTTATGCAATTTGTTACCATTATGACAACACTGTGGATACTAATAATAATCACTATATGACTGCTTGCGTGCTTGCTTCCTTCCTTCATATTTCCTGCCCTGTTTTTCTTCTCTTCCAAAATATCCAAAGAGATTAGCACGAACAAGATAAGCCTTATTAAATGGTTAGAAGAACAGAAATAGAAGCTGGAGGTATGTTACTCGCAGCTCACGTGAAAAGGTGTGAGGAAACGTCAGCCCCATATACTGTATGCAATTGTAAAATGTACATAGGGAAGCCAAGATATAAACAACAATTTTTTGTTGTAAAAGCCACATTTAAATAGGTGTCCTCTGAAGGAAAAGAAACAGCAGGCTGGAAATGAAGACTGCCTGAAATTAATGGAAAACTTGCTCAGGCCTGACAGATCAGGAAAATTGTTTCAAGAACACTTCACACACGTGGAAACGGAGCATCAAGGCACCTCCAAGGTCAGCAGGATTTGGGCTGAATAGTTAAGAAAAGGCAATCTCTGAAGCTTGCTGCAGTTACATGTTCTCAGGTTTTCTAATCAACAAGGACACTACTTTTAAATTTGACATTTCACATGATGGGAGCCTGCCTGGATTTTTTTTATTCCTACGGCAGACCAGCAACTGCTATTCACTAGTTTTAGATAGTAAGTAATTCTGAGGTGCACAGAACATTTTAATTAGTCATCACTCTTTTATGCTTTATATTGACTTTGCCCCTTTTTTGTGTATTAATTGATCTACTTGTTCCAGTTGAGGATATGAACTTATCATTGATTTCTACTAAGCTACACAGTTGAAGGATGATACATATACTGCAACTTGATGTTTTTCCAGAAAATGACACTGGGGAAGAAAGTTTCCATTTTGCCTAATTTTTCCAGGTGAAATGGCTAAACAACTACAGCCTCAATTCTGCAAGAAACTTCAACACTGGATTAGTCCCATCAAGGAATGTGATTACTGCCAGCCAAGGAAGGTGCTTATGCACATCATGTTGAATGGTAGATTGTAAACACAATTCATCACCAGTGGCAGCTACTCAGTGTGTTAAAACACTTTTTTTTTTTTTTATTCCAAATCATTATGCATAAGATAGCGTGAATAAAGTCATTTCAACTCAGATCCTCTTCTCTGGCATTTAGTAGACTCAGCAGAGATGCCAGACATCTTTTCCATTAATCCCTTTAGAGCAGAATATTATGACCAGGAGAGGTGGAGAGCCCTACAGCAGAGGTGCAGGCTGTGCTTGAGGATTTCCTCTCCAAAGGATAACATTACACAAACGCAAGACTTTTCATGTTCAAGGCTATCACACACAGAGGAAGGGTGCTAGTGCCTGCTTTTCCTCACTGTATCTCACCGTGCCCTAACTTTTTTCACAGCTGAACATCTGGGAAAGTTAATGAACAGTTTTTTTGCAAACACACAGTATTAAAAAAACTAAACCATCACTGTGCCAAAGTCTCATCATTACACACCAGCATACTGAACGCTTGGCTGGCATATTTATCAAACTTACTGAACTTGGCAGGTTTGTCTACTAGTCCTCCTCAGAGGCTATAAACTTGTTTCCAGCTACTGGGTGAGATTTCAGCAATAGCTTTTAACTAAGTGTTTGGACATTTCAAGCACCTGATACACTTCAAGACGACAGACGTTAATCTGCTCATCTGATCAATGTAAAAAAATGTAGCTCAAAACCAAGGCAAATAGATGTTTACATCCTAACACTCAGATCTTTGCTGCAAAGCCAGAGGACTTGCTGAGATCCACTGTAAATCTACCCTTGTAGCTCTGAGCAGAAGAGCAAGCCTCATGCAGAGAGAGCAGGGAGATGTCTCAGCTTCTTTAATACTACACTTGACAGAAGGAGGACCTGTGACTGAATTTTACCTGACAAAAGCAAAACTCCAATTTCAAAATGAGCCTGACAGAGTTCATTCTAGTCTTGGTGGGTCACCTGAGCACCTCTAGACACCAGTCTTGCCACCTGCTTTTATGAAAACAGAAAATGGTGAACGTTTGCAACTCACCAGCTCTCATATGAAAGATGGTTACAAGGAGGAAACCCCAGCTAGCAATGACAATTTTTCCAATGTTTTGTTTTCATCGATGCATTGGGCAGAGCTATTACTGAACAGAGTACCACGGAATGAACTAGTGATGTGCTGCTAAAGGCAATAGCTGTTACCAGCCCTTATGAGTCATAAAAATAGCAGCACTGAGTAGCACTCAGGAACTTTGAAGAATGATGGAAGTCAAAACTACTTTAAAGTACAGCCTCCAGACATGTACATCAGGAATTCAATGTAATCTGGATCTGAAGCTTTTGTAATACTTCCAAGTTATGCGTTTTGCAGGAATATCTGGTTTTGAGATGGAATTAAGTTCTTGGTGTGATGAAAGCAGAAAGACCTGCAAGATCCTTAGTTTTGCCAATCTGCAGCATTCTCACAGCCTCTTACAGCACAGGCTGGATGCAAGTGAATAACGACTTTTTTCAAAATAGCTACTAGTTTGCAAGGAGTGTTTCATTAGGCCTACCTGTACTAAGCCAGACAATGGATTATGCCATGATCAGACATATGCTACATGACAAAAAGTGGGGTAAAAAAAAAAAGTGTTTCTTCACAATAGTACAGATTCTATAAATTGCAAAATAACTGTAGCACTAATGGAGACCATCAGGGAGAGGAATCACCATGTTAATACTAAACAACCGTGTTTTTAATCTATGCTTTATTCAGGAAGTCCAAAGAACTGTAGGCATGTGCTCTTCTTCATAGTAATGGGTGATCTTCTTGTATGTCAGACACTCAGAGGCAAAGTTGATCTAATAGCAGTTTCTCCTGTGAATAGCTTCCCATTGCATTCCTAATCCCACAACTCCAGTCTTCTCGAATACATTAATTTATTTTACAGTGTAATGTTTTCATTTCCTCTGCATACCTATAGCCCCATTGCATAACACTCAGCCTTAGCCCATGAGTTCACCTGTTCTGACATCTGACAGCCTGGGGAAAGAACACAAGGGTAGCACAAATAGTTTCCCACCCATTCTCAGTCTTAACACAGGATCCTATGTTGAGACTATCATAAAATTAAACTATTCCATCCTTTGATACAGTCAAAAGAAGTAGTAGGGGAGAGAGGATGAAAAGAAAGGGATCCTCAGCAATGCTACTCAACTTGGAGAGGTAAAATAAAATTAACAGCCAAACCACTTGCAATGGCAATAGTTTACTTGGGCAAAGAGTATACCACCAGCAATTTCTTGGATCTATTAAGAAAGAGCCCATTTTGCAGATGAACGCAAAATGAGAATGGAAACAATGCATAGAATTGCAGCAAACCTTTTAATTTATTGATTTCAATCTTACGCATTTAATAGAAAGTAATCTTAATCAAGGCAAGGTCTGTGGCTATTTGTATTTAGGACTTGCTCCCCTCCCATTTTCATATACAGATAAATAATAAGACTGAAGTGTAATGTTTGATTATGCTTTTTTTTTCCACTAGGAAGAATTCAGCTAAATGTAGCAGCGGTGATAAAGCAACTAAGCTTAGTAAATGAAAGCTCTCCCACATCACAGTGTCTTAGAATAACTGCTAAATCAACATATCCATTTTTAACCAGATGTTTTGCTTGCTTAATACGTAAAGTTTTGAGAAATTTAATTTCTGTCTCAATTTTTGATGGCTATGTATCAGGTTTGGATGGGTGTTTTAAGGAATTGGTGAATCATTAAAGGAAAGTCTTGATAACGATGACAAAAAGAGGAAGAAAGCCCGTCTCTTTAAGTCATCATCAATATTCTCTCTCTCTCTTCAAAAGTAGTTAGGTATGAAAGTCACAAACCTACAGCAAACACCAGAATTACCAACGCGCTGAGAGAATGCTTGGAACAATCTGACCAGGGGAGGTCTTTACAATCTGAAGGGCTGAAACTACTGTAATTTCAACCTGAACAGCTGACTGTTTGTCCTAAGCTTGTTGCTGAAGCAGAGACTGCTCACTCACACAAAGTACGTACTTCTGAAGTGCACTTTGACAAAGCACAACTCCAGCAACATAGATTAAATTTCTGCATCACACCGAGAAGTAGTGAGCTGTGCTGTTCAGTTGCCTGTACCCTTCTAAGTCACTCTTGTCATATATTCAATCAATATCTGCTTAATAATTTAGAAAGGAAAAAAATATAATACAGCACTTGTAAAATTCTGCATAATCACCTCTTCCAATTAGAACTTTTTTGCAATAGGTAGACCCCTGAATTGTGTGAAAATTCTTGATGAGTTCCAAAACATCAGCTGTCAAATTCTGAAAGAACACGTGGTGTAACACAATCAGTATCATAAGACCAATGTGTTGTCCAGCTAAAATAAGTTTAAGTATCGATTTGCAATTCAGTCTCACTGCCTGGTGGGAGGAAGGAAGGAACAAGAATACCCAAGAGATGGTGTATGTACCACAGTGGGGTGGTTTGGGTGGGGATTTTTAAGCAGTACCCATTCTCGATAAATTCCTTCAGGGGAAGATCAGATCCAGAGAAGAATGTTTGTAACCTGCACCACCAGCCTGGATGCAATACTTCTGAGAAGAGACTTGCAGAAGGGGAAAGGAGGACATCTGTCTTTCTACCATACTTTCAGCCCCTTTCAGTAGTCTTTTATTTCCTTTTTGTCAACTTGAATGAAATCAGGTCCACATATAAATATTCCAAATATAAAAAAAAATAATCTATGGAAGTAAAGAATGCAGCATCAATACGAGTCAATAAATACTATTTTACAGACTATCAGTGGATGAAATACATGAACTGCATAAAATCAGACATCAAGAAATGGTGTCATTAAAATAAAAACACACAGAACTCACTTTGGAAAAACATAACATTGGCAACCTCAGGTGCAGGAGAGAGAATTGAACTGTGAATGTCTAAAACTCAGCATATTAAATGACTACAAGACAAAGGTTTAATCTGAATGTTCAGCAAATAGGAAAGATACAAATTAGTATTGCTGTTTCAAATACGAGTGTTATCCATCTATCAAAACATGAACAGCTCTAAGGTTTTAATACAACATTTTATTACTTTTAAGTAGTGAGAGCAACGAAAATAGCACAAGAACTCCTGAACCTATAAAAAACCCAGCTAATTAACTGCAAAACCATAAGTACAGAGCTACCCACAGTCTATTGATGGACAAGCATAGCTTTAGGCATGAATTGTAACTCACAAATCCTCTTAGATAAATTCCTCTACAAGCTAGGGAGCTCTGTGGTATAATGTGAACACCAAATTCAGAGTTCTGATAAAACACCACATAAAAGTTAAGACTAGTTTCTGACATGTACCAAGATATGTATGTCAGCTTTAAAACACAGCTTAGCCTAACTTTTCTCCCATCGTCTCAATTTTTTTTCCCCTGTGACACACCACTTGTTTCAGAAGAGCTTCTTCATTTACATGAACACATACACAGGACATTTAGTATATTTTCTTTAACTCGTTCCCTGGGAATGCATGTCAAAATTTAGGATTTTGAGACATGCCTTTAAGGCATTGCTCTACTCACTGGCCAGCAACACATCCTGTCAAAATTCTGAAAAGCAATGCTTTGTCCCCTTCAATGTTTGCAAACATCACTCAAAGGGGCACTAAGGGAGGAGTGAAGAGGGTCTAAATTCCTGGAAATAGAGACATGAGATCCCACTTAAGAGAGGAAGTGTTTTGTTAAGTTAGTATCCTGTGCTTTTAAAGAACAAGGAGTTCTCTTGGGGATTACTTTGTTTTGGAGAAATTTCTGACTAATCTTTCTGTTGCCTGTAGTATGCTTAAGGGACTACTTCTGCTTGAAATGTCTCCTTATCTACTAGCAGTGATGCTTTTCTTTCTATTTCAAATAACAACTGTTACGTAAAAGTGTGCTAAAATCTTCAAATTAAAATCCAAAAGTCTACATTACATAGCCATGGCAAACCTCCCTTCAAAGGGAGAGAAGGTTAAGACACAATATTCTCTTAGAGCAGCAGCAGAAAGTACTCTGGAATCCATTGGAAGCTCCATATCCTTTGTTACTCCAGGTAACAGGTAGGTGATCATTTCTCAGCGTGAGAAAGGCAACACTGCATTTTACAAAAAGCAAGAGATCTTCTCTTGTCCCAAAAAACTTTTATCAAACCAGATAAATAGTTCAATCAAAAACAGGAAAGTTGTTAAGTGGTGATCATTTATTGGTCAAATCCTCTCAAATACATATTTAATTTTATTCCTGTTGATGCAAACAACAGCCAAAATCAAAACTTGGTGCCTTACTATGTCTCTTCCAGTTTCAGTTTCTGTAATAAACATACAGTTTCCTTCTTCAGAGTTCATAATTGAATCTGGAGTCTATATAACTTTTATAAGAAACTATAAAATTCTCCTCCCACAGGCAAAACCAAGGGATATTCATCTCCACAGTCTGGAAATAAAATGTCAACATGCACGAGCATGGTCTCTCACACTAAGTATCTGTAAAATGTATTTTGCAACGTTTTCCCATTTTTGTTCAGAAAACACAAACTGTCTGCCAAGAAGGCAGCACATAGTTCTGACACAAAGCCAAGATGGTTCTTTAGAAGGGCAGGCAGATTTTAACAGTCAAAAAGGTGGTCCAGTCCTGCTCTGGCTATACCAGAACACTATGAATTCCAAAGCTCCCTAGTTTTACATAGTGTAACACCATTTATGCTGAAATATAACTAGAACCGACTCAAGGCTGGATATGCAGCAAGTGCTGAAACACCATCCCAGCTTCAATTCTATACAGCTCTGTAAATATTTTGGACATAAACAGAAATTACCTGTGGTTCAAAAGGAAAAAATATATTTAATAATGTAAATACAGACCTGTACCATTGTGTACATTCCCACCACTACTAACAAAGAACCACCACAAAAAACTTCTATATGCATGTGATAACAGAAGTGTCCATGAGAGTAAAATGAAAAGCAAAATGAATCCTTCAAGCACTCATCCAAGGAACAAAAAAACATAAGTACATACACTTGATTGTTGCCATAGAGATTGCATAGAGGGTTTCAAATCTCTTCTAGCACCCCATGCTTGCTCAGTGATCTGTCACAAGGTATAGATTCTTTCCTTTATTAATACCTTGCTTTCTACATCTTCCCTGTAAATTCAAATAAGATGTCACAGGTAAAAATCGCTGCTGAGGGCAACGAAAAGTATTTTTCAAGTTTGATTAGAGATCAAACATTAAGTATAACTAAATAACAGAATTATTTTTTCTTAAACCTGGTAGGCTTTTTTTTGTTTGTTTGTTTTTAAATTGCTTTAAAATACAGTAGCCCATCCTAGAACACAGCAATCCTGGTACAAATGCCAGGCAATACCATATTTACTAGGAAGTTAGATGACAGTGTCCAGGAAAACTCTCTGACATGAGCCAGCAATGTGCCCTTGAGGCCAAGAAGGCCAAGGGCATCCTGGGGTGCATCAAGAAGAGTGTGACCAGCAGGCCGAGGAAGTTCATCCTGCCCCTCTGCTCTGCCCTGGGGAGGCCCCATCTGGAGTACTGTGTCCAGTTCTGGGCTCCCCAGTTCAAGAAGGACAGGGAACTGCTGGACAGGCTACAGCAAAGGGCCACAAAGATGATTAAGAACCTGGAGCATCTCTCCTATGAGGAGAGCCTGAGGGACTTGAGTCTTTTTAGTCTGGAGAAGAGAAGATTTAGGGGGGACCTGATCAATGCTTACAAATACTTAAAGGAAGGGTGTCAGGAGGATGGGGCTGGTCTTTTCTCAGTGGTGCCCAGTGACAAGACACGAGGAAATGGGCACAAACTTGAGTATAAGAAATTCCCCTAAACATGAGGAGGAACTTCTTTCCTGTGAGAGTGGTAGAGCCCTGGAACAGGCTGCCCAGAGAGGTGNNCCTTCTCTGGAGACATTCAAACCCACCTGGACAAGTTCCTGTGCAATGTGCTCTAGGTAGACCTGCTCTGGCGGGGGGCGTTGGACTGGATGATCTCCAGAGGTCCCTTCCAAACCCATATGATTCTGAAAAGCACCATCTGCCTCACCACAGGATGGTAAGGCTGAGTATTCTGCCCCTGCATCGGTATGTTTTGTGGTTTAAAGAGGAAGGTTCAGCCGAGGAAACAATTCGTGCTGAAACATGCACATCATACCAAGGGGGAAGGAACAGAGAAGTTTTTTTCTGCTGCAGAATGGATTTTTAAAGTAGGCTAATACAGATGGCAAAACCTGGTATAACAAAGACATTTGTATCTCCAAAGAAGTAAAACAACACTTAGTTTAATTAAGGAAACACCAGATTACATCTGGATATGAAAGAAAAAGGAAAAAAAAAAAAAAGCTGTAGGAAGAAATAATTTTGTTTAAAAACATTTGTTTAAAAAAAGCTATGACACTGGCCCTTAAGGCAGTGTGCACCACCTGGAAGAAACCACTCTGTAACAGATGAAATTCTTTTACTGGCAAATAGCAAAATCAAGTTGATGTCCAAACTGTGAGGGATTCTGTAACAACTATTAATTAGTAGTTATTGTTTTACCTTTCCTTGCATATAAAGGATTGTTTTCTGTAGTAGTTAATTGTTATCCTGAGATGCTTTTTTTTTTTGCCAGATCAACTCTTACACAATTAATTATTTCACCTACTTTTTATCTATTTTTCTAGCCTCTCTCTTAAGTTGCTGTTTCATTATCAAATTTTATTATGAACCTTCCCTTAATTGAAACTTTCAATCAAGAACTAACAATGAAATAATGGCATAAGATTCCCAATTTACATTTAAAATTACCACCTTGTTGACTCCAAAGATCAAAATGCACTACCTGAATGAATCCAATAGCTTCAAAGAACAAAAAAATATTAATGCAACTTCACTGGAGCCTAAGATTCACAGGACTACGGAAAATTATATCAATTCACTGAATCCTTACACTGAAATAATATTGAATGCTGAAACTTAGAAAAACACTGAAAATAAAGAAGTTAGTTAACTGCATAATTTCACAGCTACTGCTTCACGTGGAACCAAGATCCTGCACTGCAGAAATGCAGCACAGAACCCTTCCCTTTGCACTTACATCTTACCACCACAGCTACTGTTGATTGCAGTAACAAGAGTGTCCAGGTGACTGACCCGTTCTCTGCCCAGATCACACTGTTACTCAGGGCCATCAATGAATGATGGTGCAAAGGAAGACAACTCAGTAACTGGTCAGGGGTGCGAGGAGCCCTGGTGGGAGATTAGCTCTCTCTCTCACTTGATCCAACTCTTGTATCAATTATTACCAGCAGTACCTTTGCCAGGACACTTTCTCTTGCCAGCATAACCAGACAGATCATCATCAAATCACTGTCCCTTACCCCATTCAGAGCTTACTCTGGTTCCTAAACTCTCATGTCCATGAAAAAAGGACCCCAGACGCCAGGCCAGCTTCTCAGTGTATTAGACTTCTTTGTCCTACTGGAGGAAGCCTTCTACAGTACTGCATTCAATAAAACAGGGACCAAGGCTGGCCTGCTGATGCTGCTATTGTATAGCTGTATAGTGCTACTACTAAGAATAAATCACTTTGTGGCAAGGAGACAGGCAAGAGTATGAACACTTGAAGCACAAGTTCTTCTGTAAACTCCAGTTCTAGCACAAATGCCTAAACCCACAACTAAAGCATTAATTAGCTCAGTTTACAGCAAATGGTTTAATTAGAACACCGTCTGCCTGAAGTTTTTCTGACTACTAAAAGAGCCTAGAAGTAGATTAAAACATATGCTACTACAAGAATGTTAGAATAATAAAGCAGCCAAACTTCCACAGAAATCTATGGAAGAATTTACATCATCTTTGTGTTATTAGGACCAGAGTGTTTGAAGACTGATGCTCCTTTATGAAATCCACAGAGCTTCTGTTGCTTTGTCAAAGGGTTACCATCAAGACCTTAACATGACAACTGACTGTACTCAGAGATTACTCAGGAGGATCTCTGTAAAGAGCTGCCTGGAAGCAAATGACTAGTAGCAATATTACAGGATCTCCTCTTAAAAAAAAAAAAAAGAAAGGTAAAAAAAAATGTTGTCTTTGAAAAAAAAGTATTTTATTATAGATGTCAGAGTGCATCACGTGTCTTGCAAATCTTCATTCCACTACACTCCAGATTACAAAACATACAAAACACATGGATTGAGTTAAAAGACTAACACTCACTCCAGGAGTTTCTTCAGGGGTAAAGTACTTTTACAATTATAGAATCCACTAATTAAAGATTAAACATGTATATACGGGCCATGTATTTTAACAATGTCTACATGACCTATTGCTCTTGTTCCTATAGTGTAAGGGCACCTTATTAACATTTATGCTACTCCTATATGTACATGCAGTGAATGGAAGAAGAATATGATTACTCATCATGATATGTATTTTTCATGTCTGTGACACAGAATTTCTAAGCATGAAGGAAAATGCAGTTTGCAAACTCATTAGGTCAAATTAAAATATTTGCATAACTTTACAAACAGGACACTCACCTTGTTTTAAAAATATTATCTACAGGTGTTCTTTAAACTGATATATGCAGCCAGTGCTCAGTTAATTATTTAGTGATACAAGATTTCTGTATTCCATGAAGTGCTGTGGAATGTTCTACATGAAAGAATAACATGTCTAATTTTACTCTGAAGATGAATGATTTGTCATGTAGAAACGTCCATTAGATTTAACCATTACTAAAAAACAGGGTAATAAATCATCATTTTGCTTCAAATGAAGAAGCAGCACCTTTCTGGGTTTGGTTGTTCACTCATAATCATGATAAATGGACATTCCAGGACAGGTGAATTTTAACAAGCATCCAATACGCTTAAATTAATTAGATTTTGTTTTCTAGTTTTTGTTCTCTCTTACTCTATGAATGAGAGACTAGAGTTGAAAGTAATATTGAATATACAAGCATTCATTGTTGCATTAAAAAGCTGTTTATTCTCACAAGGAGTCCACTGAAGTCAATAGGACTTTACAAAGGTGTCAGTAGGAGAATACGATTGAGCAGCTCAGAACAGTTACTGCACCTTCCTCTAAGTTTGTACATCTCTGCCAGTGAATCTCCACACAAGGAAATATGGACACACAGCACATAGAGAACACAAATGCATCTAATATGTCTGAGCAGTCTAATTCATACATGAAGACTACCCCTTAATCTAAGGCTTCCAAGGATATCAAACATTCAGTTCTTCTACTTCCAATCATTCTAACTTTCCTTACAGAAAAAGCGGACATGCTGAGAGAAATCTGCATTTCACCTTACCTGCAAGGTCTGTCTCCACACAGTCCATGCAATTAAATATAAGTAGCTACCAAAAAAACCCAGCACCATCATAGAGAATGTCAGCAGCATTGTACAATTGTAGCTGTAAAGGAAGTGCAAGTTCTTTCAAAATAAGTTTTCCTACCTTCCAACAAGGGCTTTTTGATACTGACATCAGCTGCTGCTAACCGGTAGTAGATATGTGATCCTTGCCAGAAATCATTAATCCAGGTTCTTACGTATTTTGCCTATATGTATGTATTAGTCCTGTTATAGAAAGAGAAACAACAATTATTTCCTTTTTCAAAATCCATCTCTATCTAAACAGCACCATAAAGCTTTTTCAAATCTATTTGATTTCACAACTTGTTTCCAAATGGAGCAGGGAGAGTCCAAGGTCTCCCATAAAAACTGACAGCAGAACCCACTGTCTCAAAACCCTCTTGTTTGCGTGCTCTGAAAGAAAAACTGCAGGAGCCCTCATATCATAAGCATCTTAAGTAATGATCCAAAACCTATGTGGTAGTTAAGACTGGCTTTTAGTGATAACTTTCCAAAATTATTCCCCCACATCCATGCATAATGATTGTTTTAAGAAATGCAGCAAAACTGAAAGCTTTAGTGGCTTGCAAATTGGTCAGACTAGGAATGCTTTGGGTTTTTTTCCCCAATGAAACACACGCCAAATACAATTGAGATCTTGTTACCAAATTTCAAGTATCTGCTTCAGTGTAAATAGGAGCTAAAGGTTTTCAGAAAGAGAAGTAAGAAATTTAATACAGCGAAAAAAAACTTATTCCTGTAATATTGAAAACAAATCACACCATGTTTTATTAATCTTTTAATAAGAAACAAAAAGTCATCCTGAAACATACGGAGAAAAAGAGAAAACCCCATGGGAACAAGCCTTGGGTGAAAGATAAAAGTAGGGAAAACAATGATTCAACAGGAAGATAATCAGCACAGAACAAGTGGGTTGCTTCAGATTGTACAGGGATACTGAAAGGGAACTGGGGTAGTAAGAAGCAGAAGAGAGCAGAAATTGGAAAAATTAATGTAATGCTAAGCATAGTAATGTCTAAATTGGAAAGCGTATAACAAGGCCAGCATTGCACAGAGAAGTAAAAGTCTTAAAGAAATGTTGATGTTTTCATTCGTACTAGGATCACTGGTGCAATCCACTGTGGCACTCACCCACAATCCAACTGGGATGTGTTGCTACTGCAATGGGTTAATGACAGCTTTATAGAACCATTCATTGATACCAAAGACAGAAGTGTTTATAGCTGCTAGTTCTACCAAACAGTTGTTTCAACAGGTTGGAGACCTCTAAAACTTTCCTTCCAGTCTTTCCTTTTTAACCAAAATCCACTGGGCTTTCCCTATTCTTCATCCGGGTCATTTGCACCCTGAACATGCCTAGGAAATTTTGGAATCTATGATACACTGCATTCCTAAACTACCTCCCTAGAGACTGACTCCATGGACGTTTATTACAGGCAGGTAAACATTTCACACACACACACCCCACCTTCAATACTGTAGAGCTTTCTCTGTACTTCATTGAATCACTGTGGGATGGTAAAGAAGAACAGGAGGCAAAAGAAAGCTATGAGTGAAGTATCTAAACATTAAGTCAACTTTTTTTACAATGAAGGGATGTACAGAACAGCAGCTCAATAAATTGCCAACCCACCAGCGAGTGAGCAAGCACATATTTGCTTATTTGGCCACAGAAAGGTTTTTTTCCAGAAGCTGAGGAATGGAAGTCAGCAGGTATGACAACAAATATGACCACTACTCCTGGGGAATTATATTTAAAATCCAATAATAACCAACCATTATGACCTCCCACACGAGATGTTCAAAAGAATCCACTGAAAAGAAAAAAACCAAAACCAAACCACAAAACACAGCTATCTTAAAAAAATTACATCTGCCCAGCCTGGATAAAATGTGGAAGGGGCCAGCATAGATATGGGAATTGAATTATTTGCTTTGTTTTAACCTTTACTGAAGAAAATGGAATGTAACACTTCCTTGTGTCCACCAGCAATCTATCTGTGTAGGAAGAGCAGAGTCAAACTACTGGCTTAGCTGACAAAATGTTCTGTGTATTAGTAGCAAGGAAGAAAAAACTAATATCATGCCAACAAGTGTTCTGACTTGAAGTCACCAGTCACAGAAAAGACTATCTTGGAATACTAATTATCCAGCAGAAGGAACAGAGATTGTCCTATTAAATACAGTGCTATATACTGAACAAACGTGAACAGAGCTAATTTAGGACTATGCCAAAGGAGGAGACAAGCAAAATCCCTCAGGCACTACTGAAGATTAACGTGGTCAGCAGAGTCAGAAAATGTCCTGAACAGAAGCAAAATAGAAGAGAAGGAGAAATAGATAAGCTATTAAAGAACACTGATGAGGAACACGTTGTCCTGGACCATAAGGAAAAACCCCGTTAAGCTTCAGTTGTAATGAGAATGTGTTTAATCACTTATACAGATATATAATCACCACCTATTCCAGAACATTGGCTAGAGAAAAACATGCTGGAAGCAGGCCAGATGCTGAAGTTCCTGGAAAGCACTAAATAGCTTTTATTGGACACACAATATAAATATTAAATAAATAAAGAAGAGAGCAAGTCAGACATCATTTAGAGAATTCCTTTTGAAATTTATTTCATACGTAGGTTACTAGGGTCTTAAGAAAATTACTTAATTTCAATATGAATTAAAAATAATAAATACACACTGTGTACATACAGAAAAATGGATTGCTGTAGGAACTTCACTTTACAAAACTGAGGAGCTCCAAAATCTACAATCACATTGCTATAGTACTCTGGTGTCCCCTTTTTGCACATATACTAGAGGATGCACACTGAATGCCCGAAAATCCAGAATAACAACTCTGCCAAAGAACAGTTCTTGATTGCAATAGATTAAGTACTTAGGAAAAGGACTTCAAACACCTTTCTTATAAATGCAGGTCAAGGAAACAAATACTTTCAAGGATAAATCCCTACTAAAACTGCCATCCTCCCGGACTTGTGGGGTCTTTTAAATTTTATTTATTCTGTGATATATTATAGATACATATAATGTATGACATATTAGCCAGCAGAAACACTTAATGAGATCTGTCCTCCCCATATTTACTTATTCAAATGATTACTTAAAATATTTTGAGTAGGAATTAATATCAAAAAACCCACCAGCTCTTCTAAAGACCTTAATGATCATGACAGAATCAAGATTATCAGCAACCTGAATAGCAGGACCCTAATGGGGGGACTGGTAAAACAGGCTGTCACTTTGCAGAGTGATTTAGGTGAGGGGACTTCCCTTTCTGAGACTAATCTACAATGGGGTAACTTAAGAAAAAAAATATATATTTAAGACTACAAACCTAAACCACAGAAACTGAATAGCTCATACTTTTTCTAGGGGAAAGATGTGAAGTACAGTTAATAAAGAGGTAGCATGAAGAGTAAAAATAAAGTTTAAAACATAAAATAAAGCAAACCCCCCCAATCCCAGTCTCTCCAGTCAGCGTCCATCAATTCTCTCACTATCAACTGATAATACACTGAGATGAGCAAGAACACCTGGGAAACACCTACTATACAATAAACTTGTTTAGACACCTGCTCAGTCCTTGGTTTGCAGCTCAGGGTGACAACACAATTCACACTGAATCAGTTGTCTGGGGTAAACAGATCAGTTGGAACTGGGGTAAACAAGTCTTCTACCACTGATGGGATAATGAATGAGGGCAGATTTGTCTGGCTATATAGTTAAACTTCAGTTACTGGAGAAAAAAGAACTTCCCCCTTAATAAAAAGCTATATATTACTAACAGACAGTATTAGTATTACCTTAGTATAAACTACTATACAAGAACCATGTTATTAGGGCATGTAACATACAAATCCTAGTGTTTGTGTATGTTACAACTACCAACTTGTACTAGAGACGAACTGCTATCTTCATCCACTTTCCTTTATCACACACACTTCATCTAAAAATGTTCTAGATGAAAATAACTGAGGTATGTAGTATATTTTCAGACATATTTATATTAACTTTTTCCCTGAAATTAACCTTCTGATCAAGCAGAAAAAATGTTTGTAATTATTTTTCTTTTTTTTTATATATATAGAGAGACATACATGCACAAATATGCATATATACATACATGAAATGTCTATTAAATGTCTTTGACAACAAACGATTGTGTGAAGCAGGAGCTTGATCTTAGGGGACAAGCAAATTCCTGCAGAAAGTCAAGATCCTTTTCTTTTTTCCATAAAGATCTGAATGTTAGTCTAACAACACTGCATCAAAGATACTCTTCTCATTTAGTTCTTTTCTCTCTCAGAAAGATAGATGTCCTTGAGCCTGGAGCAGGTCTGCCCCTGCTGCAAACATGCAACAGAGTGGGGCCTGGAAGCAGCTGCTCTCCCCATGGAAGCAGGACCCCAGCTCCCATGGTGTGACAGTGGCCAGTGGTGATGGTGAAAACATGCAGCTAAAGAGGTTCCTGGCACACACACTCTCAACAAAATAAACGTTCCTGGTGCTTCTTTAGGCACCTAAGAGAGCTTTGCTCCAAGCACAGGTCTTGGTCTACAAAGCTCACATTTATACACCTATTTCAAAAATAAAAGGGGTTCAAAATTTCACCATTAACAAGGCTCAGATATGCCATTTTCAGGATTCCTTAATTTTTTCAAACTGGTCCATTTTTAGCATCTATGTAACAAACTGATTTTTTTAATCTTTGGAATCCCAGAACCATTTGAATAAAGCAACACTTCTGCCACTCAAACTAACATCTGAGACCTCAGAGTAATATATTCGATGTCAAAAAATAATTTAAAAAAATCCACTGGATATGACATTCCTGATGCTAATGTTAAACCAGTAACAATGCTGTAACTTGACAAACCAAACAAAAAACAAAGCATCTCCCTCTAAGGCAGCTAACAAAAAGGCAAATATCCTCTGTGTTTGACCTTACCAAAGTTATAGTGCTGGTATATTAGAAGTGACAAATCTATCTGAATAGCCTTTCATGGTTCAGAGTTACATGCACAAAAGTCATGAAAATGAGAGTTATTCCCACAATTGTTTAGCATGGTTCAATGACTTCCTCACACCAAGGGTATCTTTTCCCCTCCTTCAGCTAGTGCTATATCAACTGTACATACACATGTGTATATGAGCAATGATAAGCAATTATGTAGACTTTAGAGTGAAGACTATTAAATGAGAATTGTGACTTCAGTTCAGCCAAGTAATATTGCTTTGCTAATTAACAGTACAAAAGGATTAGATATTTCTTCTGAAGGAAATGATGAGAAATTAAGCACCTGGTGTTCTCATTGTAGTATTTAACACTGCTGTTGGTCTTAACCAAGGACATGCAAGTTTATTTTATCTATGTTAATTATTATGAAGCTAAAAAGAAAAAATAGAGATCCTGCCCTTATACAGGATAGCCTATATTATAAATAGGACACTTATGCTACGACACTAGATGTTTTATGACACTTTTCTAAACCCAGTTATCTATAACAAACTAGTTTGAGAAAATACCAAGATCAAGGGCATTGGACTGTCCCTTAATGATTAGAAATTGTGAAAATTTTCACAAATTATGAAATTTCAGGGTACATATTTACTGCAAAGTTCTCCTGAATAATAAGGACTAGAGCTTTTCTCCTACATGTCACTATCATCTTAATATTTCCCCTTTGCATTTTACACTCACACTGACACAGACTTGAAAGAATCTGAAAGTGACAAAATCCTAGGGCTCCCAACATCCCAAAAAAAAGCAAGCTTTTGAGATACCTCAGTATATTTAGGCTAAGAAAGGGCATCAGCAAAATAAAAAGAAGCTCATGCTTTTGCCAGATAACATAGCATTAAAGTTGTGCATTTATTCACATAGAGGAACTGTGTAGATGGGGAAAGGCTATTTGCTAATCCCAATTAGGCTAGTGTGAACCTGACAGCGCAGGTATTTGTGATTTACATCAATGCAACCACTATCAATAAGTGATAAAGTGATTTACTATTGGGATGCTTCCCCAAAATATCAACTAATAAAAGTATATGTATTCATGAGGCTTCATTAGTCATGTTTCACTTTGCTTTATATGAATTAGATTAGAAGCCTCTCCTTCAAACCTCTTCTGAGTAAATGTTCTTTTTCCTTCCTATTACAAGAAGTAATAGATGGGGAAAAAAAACCCAAACCAGACAATGTCCAGAGTCCAAATTTGCAAGTGCAAAAAACCACAACAAAAACCAAAATCCACACCTCACCATGTGGTTTCTTGGCAGTTTCTCTTGTACACTCAATTTAGAGTTGTTATAAGCTAGATAAATTCAAAGGGGAAAAACAAACAAACAACAAACAAAAACCAAACCAACCAAACTCTACATGTTCATTTCAAAGATCTATATAAAAGCGTATTTTTTTCACACCACTATTAGACCTGGCATCATTAATAACACTTTACATTCATGTTTGCTTTGTTGTTCCATCCCCACAACACACAGAAACACACTCCCTGCTCCTGGGACCAGTCACCTCATTTTGGCCATTCAGCGATACGTGAATAGGTTTCTACAATCTACTAGAAAAATTGATTACTTTGATCACAATAGGTGCATTTGCATGAATGAATTTTTGATTGTAGCAACAACTGTTAAGTCAGAATCCACAAAGCAGAGCAAAGTAATGTATTAGTCACCACAGCTTCAATTAATGGTTTTGGTTCCCAGTGGCAAATCAATGTCTATCAACTCTGACTTTCTTGTCAAAAGCAGGCAGGCAACAACACCATCTATAGCACTTAATTTACAGATCTTGTAAAATCTTGGAAGCAAGAATTGACAGAAACATCTGATTTTACCTCAGGACAACATATAAATTATACTCTGCTCTTCTGCTCCATCTTGAAAGGCTTTGCCTAGAATGGAATGGTAGAATAATTCAGTATTTCCCAGTGCAGAAATAAGCTCAGGGTGATCATTATCTTAAATCATGTTTACGAGCTCTAAAATAAATACATTAGCTTTCTCTTTGATTTGGACTAATGGCTACTAAACAATTTTAGTCCAAGTAAATTAGGATGCACATAGCGTAAAAGAAAGTTTGAATGAAAGAAGCTGGGAACTGGAGAAAGCATTGCATACGGAGTCTGCAGTGATGGTCACTTGTTTTAAAGAATTTCTCAAGTAAAAAAAGTACCAGCAAACAAGAATCACAGAATCTTAGTGGTTGGAAGGGACCTCTGAGATCATTGAGTCCAATCACATAAAAAACCCAAAAACAACAACAACAAAAAAATCAAAACCAAAGAAACAAGGCAGAAACGCACACATCACATTTTATTTCCACATGAAGAATAGAAGAGCAGAATTATAACAGAGGATAGAAGAAGCTTTAGGGAAAAAAATATTAAGTGCTAGATTTGGTGTCATATAATGTAATTGAGCAACTTGTTCATTGGTAATAGTGCTTGGAGTGAGTCATCTTACTACAGCATACTGGTGCATATTTGTGTACAGTAACAGAATGGTCCTTGAAACAAAAAAATCTGAAGGTCTGTTTTCTCTTTGACAGTAGCTTAAGCTACTCTAAACATTCAAAGATCTCACATAAATTTCATGCAAGCAAGAGGAACAAACCTCAACACTAAAGAGCAGTGAGTGAATGTACTGAAGGGCACATCTCAGAATTCTGAAGCTTCCCCAAATGGGAAAGTGCAGCAAAGTGCAGTTTGTAGTGGTGCAGCTCTCAGTCAAAACATGCTCAAATATAGTTGACACAAATTCATTACACCAATACCACAGAAAACCCCCTCAGCTCTCACATGCATTTAACACAAACATCTCTACTCTGGGCAATGCAAATGGCCAGTGCAACCTTTACCTTAAGCCAAACCAACGCCCAGTGGCTTCCTGAGTTTTCTCTCTTAACTACAAAAGAAACAAGTACAGTCAGTGTAAGGCAAAAAAAAAAAAAAAAAAGGAAGAATAATTTTCACTTATTTTCTAAACAAAAAATGTACAATTCCTAATAGGTTGCAACAGACAATAAAAGCATTCTTTATCCAAATAAATCCAGAAGTAACACGGCTTAGAAAAAACTGCTGAGCTAAATAGGAGGAAATATCAGTCTCTCTCTGGTTCCAAGGTAAGACAACAACAAATTTTATTTGGTTTGAGAAGAGCAAACTCAAATTCATGAACTTCAATTTTAAAGAGTTCTTACTATAGTGTCAAAGAAGTCCTCAAAATGAGTGAGTTTACAGCGATCAACTTGGAGCACTACTTCTGCAACAATGACAACTAAAGTGCAGTAACTATAAAGGATCTATTTTCTCTTCTAGTCCTGATGGTAAAGCCATTTATACCTATTTTCATAAGCGAAGTGTCAGCAAACTCGTTCTGGTAGAAATATATGCTATTTTTGCTACATCAGTACATTTCTATTTGTATGAAATCCCTACTGAACTCAATGGGATACATGAGAAAAACATGGGAAAACCCAAACATTTCCTCATGGTCACATTTTTCTTCTCTTAGGAATATTTTTCCCTATTTTCATAACCACAGTAAAGACATGTGCCTTAGGCAGTCATCACTTCCACTTGAAAGTCTATCAGCAGCGAAATGCTTGAGGTGGCAACAACAAGCAATATCTATAATTAGATATATAACTTTGCAGCCTTTTGCAATGGAGACGGTGTGAGTTCATGAGATCACAGTGAATCCCCTGGCTTGTAAGCAAGCCTGGGAGGAGTATGTGGCCATCACAAATGGCCAACAGCCATATCAGAATGCAGGTCCACTGAAATAAAGCACACAGTGTCTTTATGGTATGCTCTCACTCCACAACAATTTATTTTTTCCTTCCCCCCCTCACCCCCCAATTTCCAAAGGCCATACACAGTAAGACTGATGCATCTTACCAACCAAATAACAAGTCCTGAATTAGAATAGTTCTTTTCATTGCTCGGTTCTTCCCTTTGACTTGGCATAAAGCATTCATGTAACAGCATGTTTTTAACTTCAAGGTACAAAAAGAAGAACAAACCCTATTCTTTTTTGAGATTTTTGTTTTGTTTTGCTTGAACTAGCAAAACTTCTCTCCAGCGGATAGAGAAGACCATCTCATCACCTAGTCTACAGTGACAAGCAAGGATATAGGCAGCACAGTGCTCTGTAGGATGGTGTTTGTTGATCTTCATAAAATCCATACAAAATTTCTTGACTAATCTTGCCATGGTAGCTTATCACAGCTGTCACGCATAATGAACAGCAGTTACACAAGTGCCTAATTGGTGTTTTTACACAGGATTCCTGCTATTTACACCTGTTTCCTTTCTTCTGTTTTAGCCCATTACTGTTTCTCACGTCTGCAGTGTGTACTGCAAATAATCTCATTTTACTAATTCCTCTCAGATATGCCCTTAGGCTATTGTCACACAGTGCACTCACTTTTCTTATGGGCTGTACTAATTCTGTTCTCTTGATAATATAGTGTGACCCATAATTCATTGCTTAGGTGGATTTCATTACTCAGTACCTTTTCAATCAAACTCTTCTTACAGCACCTCATTTCAAGCCTCTTTAACAGCTCTCTACTCCAATCTTAACTATAAAGGCATAATCAATTCTGAAAAAATCCTACCCATGCTAGAAGGGCTTACACGGTACAGGCAGAATTCCAGCAATTCATAGATGATCTCATTTTGTTTCTCTGTGATAATCAACCACTGTGTAGTTGTTGAGTATAACGATCCCCTGAACAGTTGAGAAAGACTGACAGCAAGCTACTACATAACAGCGTCGTGATTCTAGGCCATCAATCTGCAGACTCCATGGCTCCTGCAAAGGCAGGCTCAGGACTGGAACCTTTGTTGGAAATACTTTGAGAGTGAGCATGAAATAAATAAGGACATTTTAGCAGAAATGTATTTTGATCTCTGTATATACTGCCAAGTTAGAACCATAAGGAACTATTTTTACTTGTACTAGAACTCATCCATTAGTCTGGGTCAGTATACATTGTGCTGCTTATACAATTGCAGAGTAAGGTATTTGCAGCTCCCTTTGCAATAACAGCAATGACAGATGATAAAAAATACACAAGAAAGTGCAAGAAAATAAGAAAATTCATGATTATTTGTATAATCTTAAGGTCTCCTAAAAACAGAAAAACTGTCTGTTTGTTTTTAGGGGTTTTTTTTTTTAATTGCTTTTCTATTACATAGCAATCAGTATTGACTGTTCCAATAACTTGTTTTAGAGTCTCTATAGTAAGCATTTTCTAATTAATGAGAAAAACATTACCATCAGCACTAAAACTTTCATTTATCCACAGATGAAACATGTTAAATACAAACTGCTCACAGGAGTTCCATATTCATAGAGTTTAAATGATATGGATATTTTTCAGATAAATCTAAACCAAGACTTAAAAAAAAATATTCCATCAAATAAAATGGCAAGAAAACCTGTATTAAAACAACTATTGGACTGTTACATTTGCAAACTTGTTCATATACTTCTTAACACAAAAAGATTTGCCTCTTGGAACCAGCAATAAGTTACTCAAAAATACGCTCAGAAGACAAAAATTTTGCAAATGGAATAAATTTGTTAAACAAATTTGTTTGAACCAATATGTATTTCACTGATACAAATAAATGCATTGTATTATTACTAAATTAAAGCAAGTCAAGGTCAGACCATGTAATCTAAATGGTCCCTTTTTACCTTATGAAAGTATTAAAAATAAAAAAATAATTCTATGGATGTCAGCTCTTTACATTTAAAACAGAATTGAGTGTTGTTTTGTCTGCCCTGTCTCTCTCTCTCTCTCTTTCTAGAGTAGGCAGAATAAGCTGAAGTGGCAAAAAAATGTCTATGTTGATGTATAAAGAAATATATTCAGGCTGGACTTTTTGAATACAAAACAAGACAAAACAAAACCCAAAAGAAACAGTAGCCTGACAAATCAGCAAGTCTGGAAAGGACCACTCTGTGAGAACTTCTAAATTCATAATTCCATTATTTCAAGGCATAATATCCCCTGCTCTGTTACGAGATGTACATCTGCTCTACGGCACCTAAAAAGAATTTCTTTCCATATCCACCACACTTCTCATTGTGAGATCTTATTACAGCCCTTGGAAGACTTCTGTTGAACTATTTCAATTTTGTATTATAGCAATCAAAATGCAGTAAAAATAACAGGCTGCAGTCTATGGCAGGGAACACAAATAGTCTGGAGAAGTTCTCAATAAATCACCTGCTCCATCTCCTGTGCTACAGGGAAAATCAAGAATACTCAAGACAACCCTTGACAGATGTTTTCTTAATACCCCCTTAAGGAACACTCTCTAAGGATGTCCTACCACATACCCAGATTGCTGCTTCTGCTGCTCTATTTTTACAGTGGAAAGGTTGGAGTATTTTTAAATACCTGCATTATATCTTCTTTCATACAATTAAAGCTGATTAGTTCTTGTTCTACCCTCAGAGAACACAGAATAAAACAACTCACAATCTTCTTTATAGCATCTTTGATAGATTAGATACTTTACTGTGGTCTCCTTTAGCCTTCTTTTTTTCACTAGAGCAAAACAATTAATTTCCTCAAGCTTTCCTCAGAGGTTAAATCTGCTGAACTTCTCATTTCTGTTCTTTTCCTTTCATATTTCTCTCATTTTTGTATGTCTATCTTAATGGATGAAGCTCGGGATTGCACCCATGTTCTACCTGAAAGCTGAAAAATCCCAGGAAAGACAAAGCCAGGAAGACAAAGCCTTCATGTTGATACAAAACTCCATTTAAGACACCCCAACTAAAGTTAGCTTTTTTTTTAATTTTTGGTAACAGCACTGAATTTTCCCCACATATCCCATATATTCAGTTTACAATATACTACAGCCTCAAGATCTGTTTTTGCTAACCAGCTTCCAGACCAGATGTTCTCTATTATCAGTAGGCTTCCTTCCTCACACTTACCTGTTTGATGCTTGAGTCCATTTCTCCACTTTCAAGATCCTATTTCTGATTTCTTTCCCACAAAGTACTTGTGAAAGAGCCTCCCATCCACAGTTCCTTACAACCCTCTTCATTTTTAAGTATATTTTTGACTCCATCAGCAAAGTCAGCAATGCAGCAGTCATACCAGCACAGCAAAGCTCAGGAGATCCTGACGGGCAGAGATAAGCCCTGGAGAGTCTCAGCAACATAGGAGCAATACCAAAAAATTTGCTATGCTTACAGTCTTAATTTTGCCTTCAGAGAAACAAACTAGGTAGGTCCTCTCACTTTATCAAAGGAGCTCACTACACACAGTGTTTTTCTTGATTAGAGCAGCAGGATCAGGTTCACAGCTGCAGTGAGTTATGAAAGCCTCTTTAGCTGTAATGGATGCCACCTGAAAGTCTGCCTGTCCCTGCTCTCCTTCACAGGGAGAAAATTTGCTTACTCCTTACATCCAAAATATATGAAAATTAAACTTTATATGAGAAAAAAAATTATTGGTGGTGCTTTTCCTACTAAATGTGTAGTTACTAAGAAGAAATATTTCTATAAAACCAAAGCAACCTTTACTTAAACGTACTGATTTCAACGGGAATTACAGGTGTAAGAGCAATGATGGGCTCATTGCGTACACCTGTTCCCAGCAGGTTTGTTAGCATAGCATGAACTTAAAAAACCATGCATATCTCAAAACTGAACAATTCATGGGCTGGTTATTTTCTCCTGGTTTACACCAGAATGTTGTCAGCTGGCTTACATTTATAGTAGGCATCTAATTTATCCACATCAGAGGTTATTCTGTTTTCCAGTTTTTCTAGGAGCCTTCTGTTCATTCCTGTACTACTCTGTAAAGGCTGCACAGAAGGATACCACGGCTTTCTGAAAGCCTGACTAAAATTCTACCTTCATTTTGCATGTATTGAGAAACACCCTTCTGATTTAACTGAATTTTACTGCTGAACAAGGTCAAACCCATGCTGATTTGCACAGACTTGCATGCCCACTACCACTTCCCAAACTACTTCTCTTTCTCACTACTGTAACGGTAGTTAGACAACACTTTAACACCAAAAAGCATTCTGTACAGACAGAGAACAAGACAATTATGTAAAGACACACATGTATGGATACCATATAAATATTAATTAGCTTCAATCTAAATGTTGTAACTGCTGATTGGCTTAAGATGTTGTCACAGATGTCACTTTATCTTTCTGAAACTGGTACATTTAACTGCTGTCCTTTACTTTTAAAAACATACAAGGACATGCTTCCATCAAAACCAGAAGCAAACATAGGGATGTGTGTGAGTTCTGGGCAGGGACAGGTAAGAAAGAGCTGAGGTGGAAAAGAATAAAAGACTAAGGGTCCATCACATATTTAAAGAGATCAGCCAGAGGATACCTTGAGAGAGGGCTATAAGGACAGAGCAGGTGTTACAAAGCTCTAAACTTGTGTTGCTGCTTCTCTAGTTCCCTCTCTTCATCTCCTTTAGCCTTCTTTTTTCTAAATCAAACATATCTAATTACCTTGAACTTCCCTCTGAGGCTGCATTTTCTGCACCTCTTTTCTGCTGTTTTCCTTTCGTAGTTCTCTCCTTCAGTATTTCAGTATTATGCATTTGTGTCTGTGCCTTCTCCTGAGCATGCTACGATTCACAGACGCTATTAGAGATGACAAACTCCATCTTCAATTTTTCTTCCTAACTGGAATAATCTACAAAACTGCACACATAGCTATCAAAGTGGGACTACTAGCTGATAGTATTAGATGCAAACATAATTAAGATATTGTTTAAACAAGCACTGAACTGCAGGAGTAATTTTACCTGCACAAGAGCTATGAACTTGTCCATTTTAATAGGAATACTTTTATCGTACTTCATCTGTTATTTTGATTACAAACCATATGGCTAAAGATGAAACACACTCAGTTAATGACAGAGCTGTAAAGAAATTTTCTTTTTCTTACTCGGGAGCCTGGATTCATAGCTCATTCTTAGGGGCAAGGGTAAAACTGAGTTTTGCATCCATGCATAATGCCTTTGAAATGGCTCTTGGACTGTGATTACAAAATTTGGTTATTATTTAGCCTTATGAATTATATGCTAATGGGATGGGATACAACACTCACGGTAACACATGTAATCACATTTTATTCATACACTTATGAATATTTAGCTGGACCAAGACGGATCAAGATTTTTATTAAAAGTTTTCCTGTCAGTTGCTTGGGGGAAGCATGCAGTTCCTATCAGCAAGACTCTGTGGTAAGTGTGGTACAAAAACAGTGTAAAGAATTATGTCTTTTCCCCAGTCTTGATACAAACAAAAAAAAAAAAAAAAGAAAATACAAGGTGAAGGCTGAGGCCTGTAACATTATGGTTCAAAATTACTTCAATAGTATAAATAAAATTACTGGTGACAGAATACAATTTCATAGTTTTTATGGTTTCATTTAGGGAAATTGATCCAAAAAAAAATGTCAGCAGAGACAACAGCACTTGAAAGCGCTTAAGAAGAAACAAATGGCTGATCAAGGTGGCAACATTACTGGGGTGGAAAAGACACGGTGGTAAACTGCATCAACAGGTATGTCACGAGAACATGGGCTAAGATGCAGAAGATATTGAAATATTTGTTGCATGATCACAGCAGAACAAGGGGTAAGACTCACAAAGCCTCCCAATCCAGCTAAACCAATGGGGACCAAGTTCATGGAGCTTAAGAAAAGGGGCAGGGGCAACACTGACGAAGAAAATGAATAAAGAAATGTCCTAAGCACAGGAGATTAAATAAGATTATTGTTGTAAACAAAAATCTGTTTGATGGATACATAAGCAGAAGTAAAAAAAAGGATCAAGACCAGGCTGGATGGGGCTTTGTGCAACCTGGTCTAGTGGGAGGTGTCTCTGCCCAGGGCAGGGGGGTTGGAACTTGATCTTTAAGGTCCCTTCCAACTCTAACCATTCTATGATCAAAGGTGAAAGAATAAAAGAAACTGAGCTAATACACAGAAAAATAGCCCAATATTAGGCCAGTTACACCTGCACAGAGGGTTCAGGTCATGTCTGTCACTCAGCCATGAGGAAATTCAGTACAAGTAGAAGCAGCTACCCAAGACACAGATTATGGCCAACCAGGCATTTGGAAATTACAAGGCCAGGCCATCCCCACTTGCTTTTTCCCTTCACAGGTATGCTTACAGTAAGACTCATCTAAAACAAAATTGTAAAAGGTATCTGCACTTAAGTAAAGACCTCTTGTAAGGAAAAAAGTAGGAACCCCCACATTATTATCTGAGAATACTTTCAAAGCTGTTGAAAGACGTACTTTTGACCTGCAATGTTTGCTGAGAAACACTTCACAGAACAGAACCAGTTCTCCATAAACAGGCTTTTTATTGCAGGACAACTGGAGAAGAGAATATGGAAACAACCAGGGGCTCTTAAGGGCATTGCAACTGTTATGTAAAAGAAAAACTGTAAATGGATTTTCTTGCTCCAGTAGAAGATTTTCTTGCTTTTAGTAGAAGAGATGTGTACTAAGGCAGAAAACTATTTGTCTCTGACTGCAAGAGCTCTATATTATTTTTCTCCTGTATGCCAGGGTGGTGACCTTTTGAATACAGCCTTAAAGAAGGCATTTTCTAGAAACAGTCTGTGCCAGTCTAGAAAGGCCTTACTGTGTTACCTGTATTATTGACCTCATAAAGGACAAAAAGAAATTACTGTTTACAGAGACTCTCAAAATTTATCCATCAGACATTTGCATGCATATATATATGCATCTCTACAAATATACACATATTCATACACAGTATATATACTTTTTTAATGAATCTTACAAATTCTACATATCAGCTAAATTTCTCAACATATTTGATCTTTGACTACACCTAAAAATAAAAATATATTCTTTTGCACAAGAATTTACATGAGGTGGCAAGCAAAAATCCTACTGTCAAAGTCTTCATCACTTCAGGTGACACACACAGAATTTGCCTCCTTTGGCAGAACTGGAGCAATTTAGTCTGCTAATCATTACATTATAAACCCTTATTAGATTCTGGCAATGCACATGGCCTATCTTTAGCCTGAGCCATTTGCCAGCTCTTTGTAAAAGAAGAGTCTCTAAAAGCTGATTCCGTTACTGTAAATGCACATTAGTACACAAACAAAATATAACCTCATCTTATATCTGTATAACCATTGTCTTGAGATTCCCAGTGAGCTTCTAGATGTCATGTGTTATAACACAAATTTAATATAGTCTAAGAAATAAATACCACCTTAAGTTAAAGTCAACTTACCTTGTGTACTTCTATACGGCTAGACATGGAGAGTCAGCAGAATGTGGTGAAGGCAGTATTTTAGGGAAGATCTCTGAAGAACTGCTTGCATCAGAAATACAGTGCTCAAATACTGAGCGTTTCCAGATTTCCTTTTCACCCCTGTGAGAGATAAGGGTGAACACACTTAAACATTTTTTTCATCATTGAGTGGAATGTAATAATGATACTAGGTACTTTCTCAAGTTCTTCTGTTCATTAGAGTTTGGTCTAAATTAAATGCCTCCAGTAGCAGACATGCTCCAGCAGAATAGTGAGGTGACAACCTCTGGATGAGAACCTGAGCCTATGCATTTCCGCCTCTACACTGCTGGCACATAATGCTACTATATCATGCCAAATTCTGTCCTGGTTAATTATGTTTTGATTGCCAAATGTTCTCTCCACTGCTCCCTCACTGGACACCACTCTGTTCCCCATCTCACAGTGTCACTGGATTTCTAGTTAGTTCCTGCATTTTGTTCCAGAATTAGCTACATCAAAAAGGTATTTACCCATTGGGGTACAGTAAAATTAAGAACTAAAGAAATGTGAAATACCATTATTCTGTATGATTACAGATTTGGAAGTAGAGTGAAAAAAAATGCAGTCACATTTGAGATTAAACACAGTACAAAAGATACTGAATCTGCATAATCTGCATGTATCTGTAAATAAGCGCAGGATGTGCCAAATTTCTTTTGCTCACAGAAGAGTCAAATAGTCCCTTAAGAAGTAAATTTGATGTGGTATCATTTGGTTATAATAAAAGGATTAATCTGGGCACCCCCCTTCTGATCATTAAATCCAATTTATCACAGCAGATACAGATCTACAAAAGAGTGAGTCTTCCAAATCAAATGTGTGCACATAAGCAGAATTTCCCTGTTGTAAAGACAGAGTACCTTTTCCAAGGCATTGCAAATTGCCAAAGCAGGTCAATCAAGTTATAATTTACTCTAGCCATTACTCCTTTATCGCAATAAATATTTCACCTGCATCTAAGTCAGCCTCAAAGTAAATGCAAAAGTAAATGCAATTTTTTTTCTCCTTCATGTGAAAAAAACCCTCAGCCCAAAATCACAGAAAATCATGTCTATTCAGATAACTACAATAGGATAAAAAAGCTCAGTCAGTACAAGTGAAAGAAAAGCCTGACAACTCCCAAACAGCAAGATTTGAGTCAGATGATGGCAGTGAGCGGGGCTGTACCTACGCTGGTTGTGGAAGCAGGCACTGGAAATGCCATGAAGGGGTAGGTGCTTCTCCACGTAACCAGCCTTCCTCACTAGACTCCAAAGGAGTTCAACATTGATGCAGTGAAGAGAAATGCAACTCCTTACATTTTAGCTCAGTGAAAAATAGTCCTGCTTTCTCTCTCCTTTGCTGCCTGCCACTTTGCTATGTGATCACCCATGATATTAAAAGCAGAGGAAGAGCTAAATTTTCAAAGCCAACTGCTAAATTTAGCTACTTCTGTTTGCATGTCACATGTTTGCAGAGAGAAAAAGTTTATAATGATGACAGGTGGAAATAACTACAGCAAACAGTAAATAAACCCAGCAGCAGGCACAGTTTTCCCTCTTGACTTCAACTCAAAAATCGAGAAGGAAATGCCAAACCACCCACTATTCTGTGAGTGTCTTTCATCTGCTTTGCAACACGGGCAGACTTCAGCTTTTTTCTGCCAACAAGGAAAAAGGATAAATAGCATTGCTACACTTCCACAGCGATGGTGTCTGTCAGACGGGGCAGAGCAAAAGGAAAGAGCAGGGACCTTGGCCAACTGCCTGCAGGGTATAGCCACACTGCTGTTGCAGAGGCAAAACAAGCTTGTCCTGACCAAAGCTCGCCTTGGGGTTGCAACTGTCTCTGGAATCATGGAAAGGAAATCCACACTGTCCCCTAGAAGTCACTCCTCCCCTCCAGTCGTTTAGGGTTTGCCCAGAGCTGTACCTCTGTTAATATGGC
This sequence comes from Scolopax mira, assembly GCA_004320125.1. Lineage (NCBI taxonomy): Eukaryota > Metazoa > Chordata > Aves > Charadriiformes > Scolopacidae > Scolopax > Scolopax mira. Next base: position 90,909 of record BJBW01004833.1, read on the forward strand.
CTTCCCCATCTCTGGGGCACAGAAGCTGCCACAGCCTTCACCTGCTGAAAAGTCCTTCCCCAATTCAGGCACCTTGCTCCAGCACAGTTGGCACGATGGGGAACACTTTATGGTCCCTGAGAGCTTTACATATACCTTGGGTACAAGTGCGTTTGTTTGCAGGCTTGTGTTTACTGCCTTGTTTGGATTTGTTACCTCCGCTGAAATAAACGGTGCCCAATTTTTTCAGCTTCTAACTACTAGATTTTGAAAATACCAGTATAAACATTAGAATAAATCAATGAGTTATTCTCGTCAAGCTCCCAGTTACAAAAATTCTTGATTAGTATGTGCTGGCTGCCCTGGGGCTGGCGGCGGGGTCGCTGTGAGGAGAGGCAGAGATTCCCCCACAGCCTGTGGGGAGACCCCAAGGGAGCAGATACCCACACTGCAGCCTGGGGAGGGTCCCACACCAGAGCAGACTTGTCCTAAAGGACTGAAGCCCATGGGAAAGACCCAAGCTGGATCACGAGAAAAACTTGAGTAAGAAGGAGCAGCAGAGAGGAACTGTTAAGGACTGACCACAACCCACCATTCTGCATCCCTGCTGCGCTGCTCCAAGTTGGGAATGAAGAAATAGATTTGAACTTGGGGGAAAAAAAGGGGATGGCGATGTTGCAGTTTGGTTTTGTTTCTCATTATCCATGTCTATTTTAATTGGCAATAAATGAAACTAATTTTCCTCAAGTCCAGCCTATTTTGCCCATGATGGTACCTGGCAAGTGATCTCCCTGTCTTTATCTCAATACACGAGCTTTTCCATCTTACTTCTCCCCACCCTGTTGGAGTGAGAGAGCATCTCAGTGGGCATGGAAAAAGTATGATTAGAAGAGTGTAGGGTCCTATTTCTCAACATTACATAAAGTTTTTCTGGTCAACTTCTTCATTTAAGCCTCACAAAGGGAAACTACATACAAGAAATCCTCCAAGAAATAACCAATAACATTTGGTATCTTTAACTGTCAGAATGCTGATGTGGCTGGTAGCTGTCATCTTACCTGATTTATTGAGTTCAGATGTAAATAATGAACTTAAAGCCTTCTGCTCTACAAAACCCCACGGCCAAGGCAACAGCACCCATGATGGCACTGGCATATGCTGATTTCTGGGATTTACTTCTCTGTAATGATGTAGTAAAAATGCAAGAAAGCACCAGTTTTACCAAAACTTAACGATTAATAGTTTAAAAGAAAAAAACCCTGAAGATTATGTGGCAAAGTTATTCAAAGGAAGCAATTTCATCATATTGTTTTGCTTCTTAGCTTAGCTTTGAATATGAAAGAGAGCCAAAGGAGAGCCATTAGTCTCTATACTAATTTGATCCTTTTTTTTTTTTTACTTTCCTGGCCAAAGCCAACTCTGCATGATAGAACATTGCCTTTAAAAACTAGAGGAGTTAATTTTCAATCTTAACAGTTACTTAAGATAAATGTTCTAAAATAAGACATATTGCTCCTAGCCAAACTAGGGCTTTAACATATTAGATGTGTGAATTACCCTATTCATCTCAATAGGGAGTTAACTCCAGGGACTAATGATGCCTTGTTAAGAGTCAGTCTCCAAATGCTTTCAGCACACATACATGTAGAAGATGTCCATTTCACTTTTCTCCCATTTATGCAAAAAAATACTGCAACTGCACAGGTAAACTACCCTATCAAAATAGGAGAACAGCCAACTAAGCAAAGGATAAAAATAACAGGGTATCAATGCTGCATTTCTGTACCTTTTCTCTCTGCAGTACGTCTCCTTTTGAAATGCTGAGCACCTCTGATGCAGCTCAGGGGAAACCAGGCTCCAAGGGGTCCAGTTCATCCCCAGCATGATGGCAAGTACTGTTGGTTTTTTTTTCTTCCTTTCACAAATCGAGTTGACATTTAGAGGGATGGAATGACAGTTTGAGCCAGTTTCTGTCTCTGCCTAGACTTGTGCTCTCCCTGGGGCCACGGTCCAGGTAGCTCTAACAGGAGGCTCTCTGTCTTGTATGACAGTCTAAGAAGAGGGAACCTTTCTGTTCCCAACACTGAGGTATCTTTGCAGGGCCACGCTGGACTCCAGCCTTTGTCATCAGCAGGAATGCATATGGACTATGTTTGCAGCCCTGCCCTGCAGGGCCTAATGGAAAGTGTCATTTTGTCTTCCAGCAGAGAATGAGTTTGACACACAGGTGAGAGCCAGAAGCATACAGATCAGCAAAGGAAAATATTTGAGGGTCTATGTTATAACTCCTGCTCTCTATGAATTCCAAGAATGGATATATGCAAAAGAAAAAGCAATGAAATGTGCATTTGACAGAGAAGTAGAAGGGAACAAACATCTGCCACTTATTTAATTAGCAACTGGATGTGACTTGTTCCAGAGATCTATAGCTGAAAAGCCCTTTTTATTGGTGTAAGAAATGTGTGTACGTGCATTAGAGAAAGCAGTTATATCATGAAAGACTTTGGAAAAACTGGCACTTTTCTGCTGAAAGCATCTGCACTGTAAGTAAAAGTATCATATATTTGTTTAACTAGCCAGGTGAGAAGGTAATATATAATAAACCTGAGATCATCATCAGAAAACTTAGCATTTCCAGAGGTCCAGATGGCATTTAGAGCATAAGGAATAGCCAGTGACCACCTCTTCTCTGGGCAGGATGCAAGCAGGAGGAGACAGCCTTGAAGGTTTAGCAAAGTCCAAGTGTTATCTTCCCCTGTTCTCAAAAGCCTGCAGAGTTCACATGGGCCAACACTACTCAGCGATGCCAGCTACCAGCCTGGAAGGCCAAGGCAGACTCCAATCCAGCACACAAACCAGAGGCTGGCTTGTGCAAGATTCAAGCTCCTGCAGTAAAAATCATTGCTGTCACTGCCAGAGAAAATTTTAAGGGGATTACAAAGGATAAAGTCATTTTAACATTGTACTTTGAAGGCTCATGCATACTGAGGAAGATTGGAGACTTCTGGAAGCAGATTGGAGCCTATTAGCCTATGGAGGAGAGTATTTGACCATCCATACCACGACCCCAAATATTATTTGCATAGTGTGCACCTTCTCTGCAAGTGACATCCAGTCTGATCCATGGATTCACAGATTTGACAAAGTTGGAAAGGACCTCTAGAGATCATCTAGTCCAACTCCCCTGCTAAAGCAGGATTGCCCAGAGCACATCACTCAGGACTGCATCCAGGTGAGTCTTGAAAATCTCCAGAGAAGGGGACTCCACAAACTCAGCAGCCTGTTCCAGTGCTCTGTGACTCTCACCATAAAGTTCTTCCTCATATTTGAGTGGAATTTCCTGTGTTCCAGCTTGTGCCCATTGCCCCTCACCCTGTTGGTGGAGACTACTGAAAAGAGTCCGGCTCCATCATCCTTCAACCCACCCTTTAGGAACTTGTAAACACAGATAAAGTCTCCCCTCAGTCTTCTCTTCTTGAGGCTAAAGAGTCCCAGCTCTTTGAGCCTTTCCTTGTAAGGGAGGTGCTTAATCCCTTAATCATTTTAGTTGCCGTACATTGGATTCTGTCCAGTATTCCCTGTCCCTCTTGAACTGGGGAGCCCAGGACGCAGTATTCCAGCTGTGGCCTCACCAGGGCAGAGTAGAGGGGGAGAATGACCTCCCTTGACCTGCTGGCCCCTCTCCTCCCTATACAGGATTCCATTGGCTCTCTTGGCAACAAGGGCATATTGCTGGCTCACAGAGAGCCTACCATCTACCAGGACTCCCAGATCCTTTTCCAGATCCAGCACCAAACCCAACAGCATCACCAAGAAGAACCACCAAATCCAACAATTTAGCGTAGAAAACTTTGCAGTCAGCTGCACTTAGGGGTTTCCTCTTGACAACCAGCAGATACTGGCATAATGCAGGATATTGGGCATTCTGCAAGAGTGTAAGGCAGAAAGTTACTGCATTTGCAATGGCTCTCAGAGGAAAAATGAGATGGTAAAAGCCAAGTGGTAGCATGGGAGTCCGTTCTCTTTAATTAGTTAAACAAACTGTTTTAAAAGCTTCAAGGAAATAAAGGCTTCTTTACTGTTATACTTCAGGCTCTACTTTCACCATTATTGTCCAGAAATTATTACATCATTCTATTAAAGCAACATAAAAAATGATTTAGAAAATCCCTGAGCCAAATTGAGGAGAAATCCTTCCTTCTGACCGCATCTTTCCCAGACACATCTATCCATTGCCTGGAGAAAATCGCCTTGCAATTCAACCCAAAAGTTAAGAAACCTGATCTAGATGCTACCGGACACTCTTGTATACAGTAATTTTAAAAGTGGCCAGAGCCATAATCCACAGGAATTATTTAAAATAAATATATAAATTTAAAAATCAGACCCAAGCTCTTTATAGTGTTCCTGAAAATTAATGGGAGGCAACAGAAATCTGCATCAGAAAGCATGTGTGAAGCAGCTTTCTTCATGACATGCTGCCTAATTAAAAGGTTATCCCAGTTGCCCCAGATGGGTTCCCCCAGTGGCTTCCAGCTGCGGGCTCTGTCCCCAGTGGAGCATGTTGCTGCACTCCAACTTCATGACTGGAACACCATGGCAACCTTCACCTCTCCAACACAAAGGTCTTAAAATCAATACCAAGTGGAGGAAAAAGTGCACATGCTGCTGCCCCTGCTGACCACTAAAGAAGACCACTCATATGCTGCACGTCCCTGACATTTTCTCCACTTGGGAGACCAAAAACCCTCACTGCCCTTCAGTCTAGGTGCTATGAGCATCCTGTCAATTGCGTTGCTCTGCCAGCCTTCATCCAAGCAGAAATCTCCTTCAGACAAGATTTAAATACAGATTACCATTAAAGGCAGTTGGTAAGTAACTGCTTGCCCTGGTTTACTCTGTTTACTAAGTCTGCCACAAAATACACAGAGATATAATATTTGTCATGCAATACATACTTACATTTATCTGTTAACTGCTCAGTCACTTAAAAATCTTTGTATGTGCACCATGATCTGCAACTACTTATATAAAGATTAATACAGAGCTATACATAGAGTAAACTAAATTATTTCCTCTAATTTTTTTTTCAGATATTAAGTGCAATCAAGAAAATACATTCAAGATGAATCGGCATTTGACAGGGGAAAAAATTGCTCTTGAATCATTAATAAAAAAGAAAGGATATTATTAAGAAAGAATTGCTTTCAACCCTTCTAATTATGACCAAGCAAATACTTCATAGCCCTGAAATACTTTGGATCTGTAGCAAGCCATGATCATTCTGCCAAGGCAGTTATCTACTGAAATCTGAGACATAATTATGGTCAGTGAAACTCCTAATCTTGAGAGACCTTAGATTTAATTCTTTACGCTATCAATCTCTCTCTCTGGATTTCTTCCATGTTATATTTGGCATGATTAACTTTAAGTGGGGGATAGGTCCACAGAATTATATGCCATCTGAACTGGGACAAGGAAGGATTATTCAGTGCCTTCTATAAGAAAGATGTCTTCAGTGTTACACTTAACCTCTTGTGTGCCGGGATATGAGGCAATGAGAGAGACAAAAATCCATTTCAGGTGGCTTACCAAACGCACAGGGCAGGCTGGGGAGGGAGCAGATGCCTGAAAGCACTGTACAGCCCCTATGCACACACTACACATTGCTGGCATTCAGTCTTCTCCGGATGTCGGAGCAGTTTCATCAGAGGGAGCAGGACAGGCCAAGCCAAGAAAGAGCAAAGTTTCTAACCATGTCACTGGGATTCAGCCACTGCAAGAGACAACAGAACAGTGCAAAATTGATGGGTATAGCTGTGCTGCCACCGGTAAGCCAGGCTGACATTCTAGGCAGACTACGTTTTTAAGCACATCAAATATATATAGACACAAACATTATTTTTGGAGGAGGTTGTTGGTAGGAAGAACTGAACACAAGATGAGCTAAATTATCCAGACCTGGTAGCTCAAACACTGCAGCACGTGACTGGGAAGCAGAGGCAGAAAGAACTACCATGTCTTTGTGAGTTACTATCTGTAAACAATAAACACAATGAGAAGCTGACCTGCAAAAAATTATATTCCTAAACCATATGGTTACAAACTAGAAGCCTGAAGCAGTGTCTTGGATTGTTGAGAAATCAGTCTAGAATCAGGTGGATTTATATTCTCCATTGCAGATTAATCCATGAAGTCCGGACCCTTCATCACTCAGAAAGTGAAATGCAGCCCTTTCTAGTAACAATTACCACTTCTATCTGATTTCAAACTATAACAGGGAAAAAATAGTCATATTGTGACTTTATTTCATCTGGCAAAACATTTCAGCTTTGTCTGGCAGGCACGACAGAAACCATTTCTACAAGCCTACAGTCATTCCTAATCAGAGTCTGAATCAAAATCTGTTTTTATTCACTTAATGACCCTTGGGACCATCCCTGATTTTTGCATAATTTCAGAAAGTGCCTTTATGTTGTTTTCCTAGAACTATCCAACACATATTGCACAAACAGCTGACAGGGTGTTCTCATGACAAGGAATTTAAGACAGAGTATCTTGGAGCATACAAGTATATTCCAAACTGTTGCCATACAGTTTTTTCCTACTAGCAAGAAAAGAAAGCATGGCTTTCTTTATAAGAAAGATCCCTCTATAAGTGGGTTATGGTCCTGGCCAAGCATTTCTGCAAATCTGCTTTAAAACATGAACTACATCTTAAGTAACTGGCTTGTGTCCATCTAGCTCTGGTGCACGTTTAACTGTACTAAAGCTAGAAGGCAGTACAGGGGGCACTTGGAGTCTCCAATAGATGCTTTTCACCAGAGCAGCAAGGGAGAATAATTTTTGGGCACTCTCAGTGTTTCTTCCTACAGAATTATTATAAGCATCTGCGCCTGTATTCTAGTGGCTCCTATTATTTTCTCATCTCATAAACACCACAAATTATTACATTTACCATTTTAAAAAAAAAATAAAAAAATTCTTCACATGATCTCATTCCTAATTTAAAATACTGCATGAATGGGTGGGTGTCTGAAATTCTGAAATTTTGTTCTATCTGTAAAAAAAAATCCACTGGTCTTTTCTCTCTTTGCTAGGAGTCACAGAGTGTCTGCAATCTGCACTGGATTGATTTATTATTGACAAATGTGAAATTATGAAACTCTATCGGTAAAAAGATTCAATAGCAATGTCATTTAGTAGCTGCTACAAACTGTGCAGCAGTATGAAAACACTCATTTTGGCAATCATGCAGTAAAATAATCAATATTTAATATTATTACCAAAAAATATTGGCAAGTTCAAGTCTTTCACCATTTTATACATTCAGGTAATTCCCTCATTTATTTCTGATAGGGGAGAAAAAAAAATATATAAATAAATCAATTTCATTCCAAATGTCCATTTAAAGAAATTAATTTTGCAGAACAATATAGTATAGAATTTCTGAAATTTTCTCCCAAAAAGTAGAAATTGAGATCTTAGCTACAGTGCAGGGTTAACTATTTTGCATCAGAAGAAAAAACTGCTTATTTATGGTAGGAAAGTCATGATCATTAATCTGCATAAATATATAGAAAGCTGTGTTATATATGACTGTACTGCAATTGTTGTGAGAGAAGAAAACCCACAAAACTTCATATTCCAGTGTTCTGGGTCATTAATTTTTGAGAGCAACTATCTCCCTTTATTAAAACGCAACCTATCCCCTTATCTCCCCCCTCCCTGCAATTCATCTTAACACGTGACATCCTTCATGTAAATGTTAATGGATTTATTGACAAAAATGTTTTGGACTATTGGTGAACTCTGTTATTTGCTGTGGGAAACTATTTATTGCCTTGCAGGTGCTCCAGGGGGAAGTCCATTGTTTGGTGCAAAAGCAGAGCAAATGGGAAGGACGGTGTTCATTAAAATGGATCACACAACCAAGAATCAACCTCTGCCTCGTTCATGTGGATACTGATTTTTTCCATTTCTGCTACACTGAGCTTATCACAAGAGACTGCACCAGCAGCTGCAACTATGATATTCAGATTCCTTACCAGAGCTGATGGAATGTCTCAGTAATTCAGTGTTTGCTTTTTGCTTCCAAGCGACAAGAATAAAATGTATTGTCTGTACTAACCGCTTCTAACCACTGAAAGCTTAGGTTCACAAATAACAGTTTCTTCTCACTTCTCACCCAAAAAGACATATTAGCTGTTTTTCCTTTACAATAAATTTAAATTAAATTTAATAGAAATTTCTTATTAACCTTTATTTACTTTTCTGACTAAAATACAAAACAAAAATGCAACTATTGATTCTTTACTGTTTTGAAGTAAAACTGTATAAGCTTTTTTCTTTGGTTTCAACAAATAATTCCAAGAAGGGACTTCTGATGAAGGGTTAGTAATTCACTATCTTTCTGTTAAGTACTACACCTATTTTAGCTCTTGCTTGCAGAAATATTAAGAGATTCATCAGCTTCTAATTCTGAAAAAGAAGTCCCAATATTTCCAAAGTATTTGAGCCTGAAGTTAATGCTGATGTGAGCTCATCAAATCAGCCCTGACAAAGCAAAAAGCACTGGATGGTCACAAACAAGGCTCAGGTCCAGAAACAAAGGAAAAACTAAAAGCTGGGGTTTTCCACTAAAGAGAGAGGCAGGATCCTGTGGGAGGTACATACAAAACTGGTGGTGACCAATTACGGTTCTGCAACTCCAGACTGTACGTCACACATCCCAGGCTGGAAATGTCACAGCCAGCACCTCCACGGTGGGGCACCTCAGTGCCTGCAGTCAGGACTGAGTGCCTTCCAAATCATCATCTGTCCCTTCACAGAAGCAACAGCAGTGCAGCAGAGAGGCAGCATCGCCAGGTACAATCCGGGTTTAGATACACTGTCAGTCTAGCCCTGTCAGGCCACAGCTTGATATGAGTTAATTTTCCCTACTGAAAACCCTGCCAGCAGAGTTTTCAACGATGCTACAGATGAATCCCAGCAGCAGCCCGAGTATTCAGCCAAGTCAGAAATCCTTAAGGTACAATGCTGATACTCCTGCAAGCCTAAGGTAAACACGACTCTAAACTCTGGACCACGCGGCAAACATCTCCTGGAATTTGGCTTCCAAATTCCCTGGTTGGCTGTATTGCTTAATATTAACGCATGCCCAAAAGATATCTTGACAGCAGGGCTCTCTAGCAAAGGCTACAAGGTACGTGATAACTGGGCTGACAACTACAGAGACAGGAGTTTTAGGAGAGGAGAACTTTTTTGCAAACACAGGAGAATCTGATACCAGGTTGTGTTCCTTGAGCTTCAGGGTTTATTTAAAACAAACAAACCCAATAAAAATCCCTAATAAAATAAAAACCTCCAAACCAAAAGACCCCAAATCCACAAAAACACGTCAGTGTTTCAATCTACTCATTTGTATAATCTATAATAAAGCCTTACAGCAAACCCAAGCAGTGACAAGGAGCAGACCATGCACTCGTGCTCCCTCAGTCTTTCCTCTCTTGGCAAGACAGACTCATGCCTTCTTCTTGGACTAACTCTTGTGTTCATTGAGACTCAATTTAGTAAGCAAGAAGCCTTTCATTTATTTTTGCTGGGCTAGCTGGGCTGGGTTTCATTTCAAAAACATTCCACTAACATCAGAATGAGCAAAAGGCAGGAAGGAGGAATAGTTAAGGAAAAGACTTTTTTCTTTCAGTTTTGATAAAACTGCAAGACCATCTTACATTCTGTCATATAACTTCACTCACACTCAAATTATATAAACCCAGACACACTTCAGAGTTCTTCCAGTGCTTTCAGCCATTTTCCAAAATGACTTTTTGCTGCTAAAAGGCTCTTTATTACTGAATTGTGCTGGCAAAAAAGGAAGAAATGCAGGTATCCAGCTAGATGCGCGACAATAAGCAAATGAGTTAAAGGTAAAATTTGCATCTGGATTCTGCATAGGAACAAGCTCTACATGATTGCTCCTCGTAGGTAGTGTTTCTACCCTGAATGAAGGGTGCTATTTTCAAACACTTTCATTCATTATTGGTCCTGGGTTCAGGCTTGATAGATAACACCCTCTTGTAAATAGTCACAGAACGCACAAACTAACAGCTCCATTTATGCTTTTGCTGAACAGCTTAGAAGTGGATGCAAGCCATTTAAAAAACAAAACAAAACAAAAAAACCCAAACAACCCCACAACCAAAATCACCCCACTTTTGGTGTTCCTTAACAGGTTAGGCTGCCCACACAGACACTGGCAATAAGAGAACATTGAGTCCTACCCCAGGAGAAAAGATGACATAACACTCAAACGTCCTAGGGAGGGATGCCAGAAAAGGACAAAGTGTCAGCTATAACCTTCTAACAAGTTCTGCAAAAAAAATTCAAGTCCTGTACCTGGGAACTGCATGAGAACAGGACAGATAATAGCTGTTCAGTGACGTGGTGATTGACATGAACATCATGACTGGCAGCAAAAAGTAAGTGCTGAAAGTACTTCTCCCCCAAGACAGGTTTGCATCTTGCTCCTGGAGCAGGACTCTGCTGAGCTAAGCTGTACCATCCCACCCACCGCAGCTCAAGAGAAGGAGGTCACAGCCTCAGCAATATTTTTTGATTTTACCGAGTCCCACCTTTTAAATCACGGCACTGAGAGCATAAGGGCTTATCATATTCATATTAATAGCATACTTAATGCTCTCACCAGCTACTTCCTATTGAACAAGTGCCTCTCAACTCACAAGCCTTTTGCCATTTGTCTGTTTGACTCCCGATGAACAGCAAATTAAAAGCTGCATCACTGGGGTACCAATATATCAGCAATTTCCCTTTGGGCACACCGTCAACAAACCTGCTGAAAGTAGTGCAATGAACAGAGAAAAGCTTCAGACTTCTATCTGAATCACCTTTGTGTCTACCTAACCAGGTCAGAAGGAAGCAACCATGGGAGCAGATAGTCCTCAAAAGAACAACCATGCTCAGATCCTGAGCTGATCTTGACAAAGCTCTTATTGACAAAGCAGGATTAACAGCTGCTGTTCAAAGCAGCTCCCTGAGGGCACAGGTAAAGTCCCAATTCACATACCCAGTTGTTGATAGGCTGCTACTGTTTTACTACAGGATACCTTATCATCTAGCAAAGGTTAGAATCATATTCAGAATACCCAGGTATTGCTCATCTGCCAGTAAAAGAATATTTTGATATGTCTATTTGTGTATCTGGGAGAAGGGCCAGAATACAAATTTTCACATTCTACTCTGACATCACATTTTCCAGGGTCCCCTATGGTACAAGCTCACATGACCTGGAGATGAGTAATCCTTCATCCTGGCTCTGAGAAGGTCTACATGCAAGGCTGCAGGCCACAGAGCCTGCACCACAGCACTCTTGTCATATACTACTGAATTCAGAACAAGTTTTCCAAGTAAAAATGGATATCCTTTAAAATGATACCATGTAAAGCGTTTGGTGCCATTAATGTAAAGTACAACAATGTACATTCAGAGATTTGTACAGAGGTATCACTTATTTTACTTAAACAGAATAGAGGTATCTGCCCACTTAATATCAGAATTGCAAAAGGTTGCTATTGGATGACATGGTAAGATACAAGAGGGGTTAAACTACACAGTCCTACTGAAAAGTCTGGGACATTTTTAAATTATAAAATGTAATTGTTCACCATGAAGCCTTAAGTTTTGCATTTTCAAGTGTCAATTCAGATTTTATATTCTATCATAAATCTAAGCCATTTGTTCAGCTAGATAGCCTCGTGCACTGATTTTAAAATATCTTTTTATGCAAGTGTCCAGCGCACGGACTCCAGCTAGCCTGAAAGACAGGAGTTAAGTAAGACTTGTAATGAGGTCATGGAGGTTTTCCAATTCTTACAGTTACTTCTCCTTTGAATGAAACTATTAATGGAATTATAAAATATTAAAATTTAAGCATTCAGCTCACCAGTCGCTGCAGTTGTTCAAATGACAGCTTAGTATTCATCTGTCCTCCTTCACAGGTTGCACAAAATTCAGGAGGTAACATCAGATAGAGATCTAGTAAGCTCAGAAAGTGTTTTAACTTCTTCCAGATATTTCTACATCACCATGCTATTAAGGATTGCCGATAAAAAGAATACCATATCAGTCGACTGGATATAAAAATGAAAGTTTTACTATCTATCAGTTCAGTATTAGCTTGAGTTAGTCTCAGAAGATGATTAAAGTCTAATGCCTGTCTTGATCACGCAGATGTAATGTCAGCCCAATACAAGCTTGCTTTGCTGTAGGATTTTGTTGTACTATATTTTTAAGCCTATCCTGGGGATTTGTTGTCCTGACAGGAATTGCTGGTTGGGGAAACCATGTTCCTCGTCTCAGCTATAAGACTGTATTGGCCCTACAAAATCTAGGAACAATGTTACACATTCTTGAACATCATTAATGGCACTTCAGAAGCTTGTTCACAGGCTGACAAAGAAAGAATCAAGACTGAGCCTTTTTTTCTGAATCAGAAGAGAGCAGAATCTACAAATACAATGGCAGCCAAGAAACTGATGAGTCTAATCTCACTCAGTTTTATTTCAGTAGTTGTTAAATAATTGTAGTACAAATATTTGATGTATCCAAAATAGTGTAAAGGATTACCTAGTTGATTTAATATTTCTGGAAATCTCTTAAGTCATGAACTGATGAAATAACAGCAACAAAATGAGAGCAATGATAGAAAATGAGGAGATGACAGAGAATAAAAGAGTTTCTTTTTGTATGTTGATCATACAGCTGTTCAGCATATAAATCTCCTCAGTGGATTTTCTTCATTGAACAAAACTGCATTCTATTTAGAGTATACCTGCAGAGCCACTGATACACAATTGTGGTGCATCTGCTGATAAAGTCGGTGGATCAGCCACAGTTACCTTCATGTAACAGAATTAGTTAAGACATGCAAAGAGGGAACTGACCCCCAGACAGATACACATCTATGCAAAGACTACTTCTTCATCTGTACTTGATCCTCTGTCATTCCATTTTTATCATTTTTATTACCTATGCTAGCTAGCTGCTATCAATACATTCATGCTTTCAATTTACTCTCAAGACAAACCTCCAATGAAACAAATGTCTGGGTGAGATAACACTACTAGGTGTAGAGTATGGGAAAGCAGGCAGCCAGAAGATTAATTACCAGGTTTAAAAAATAGATTAAGAAAACAAAGAGCAAAACGCAGGAGCAAGCTTTCAACAGTGTGGTGAAAAAACTCCGTTACAGAACCTCAGTATATCCCATAATGATCACTTATCTGGGAAATGGAACAAACATTCAAGAGTTAAATGAAAGCGCCAATGGCAGATAAACATGAGTGTCTTTCTTAAATGATAACACGGCATATAAATCCTAGAGAGGAGTATAGAAAAACAGTGAAAATCCATGCTGATAAAAGTTGTATCATGCACAGAAAAAGAGCAAGCATAGACTCAATTTAGATAATTTCAAGGTTTTTTAGGATCTGTAATCACTTTGAAAAAGTGATGCAGCATGACCAATGAAAAAAGCAAAGTAAGAGTGGCAAATACTTGCCACTTATGGAAACCCCACCAACTGGAGAAAGCAGTATTTCTTAAGGGTTATACAGCATCAAACAAAACATATTGCTGTATCCTTGAGGGCTTCAAGATACCAAGTTGCAATATGTGTCCCCTGACTCTGTATCAAAGACTAATACATAGACTACGCCTGAACACCGGGTTTTCTAGAAGTAGACACACAGACATGTTTTTAGGACCCTGGATGGACAACACTACATTGTAGTTGGACTCATCTCTATCGTGTTTCTTGCTGCCCTTTTACCAATGCCAATGGAACATAAAGTATGTTCTGTGTGACAAGAAGGGAATGGCTTTGCCTTTGCATAACTCTCTTTCTGGCCAGAAAGTACAATAGATCAAAGGGATCTTGGATGGATCATCCATTCAAACAGAAGTATTAAACATAGTACTAATCCATCATTCCTTGTTCCTGCTTTGTGACTTGTTAGAATGTTGTTTTACTGACTCTATCCTCTCTTGATTTTGAGGGCTTTTGGTTTGTTTTGGTTTGTTTGTTTGGTTTTTTTTTGGGGGGGAGAGGAGGGGAGGTACACATTTTTTGCTTTCAAAGGTACTAAACATAGAAGCATAGTATAACTGCTTATATGTTTACAAAAAAAAATTTAACATCCTTGGCATTCTCTTTTGACCACCTGTCATATCCACAGTATTGCAGATTCCCAAGGAGAAGTAATGCTTTGTAATGCTGGAATCACAAAGAAGTTTAAAGGTAAAAACCAATAAGAAATGGCACCCTTCTTCTGACAAGTACACTTAAATAAGACATTAAACTTCCATGCTCTTATAAAATGTATCAGAAATATTGTGGCTAGCTTAATGGAAATAAGCTATGACAGATTTTGGTTAAAAAAGATACAATTTTCACTGTGGGGGAAAATTATTTTCTCTACTATCTCTATACTACTCTATAGTACAGAGTAGAAACAAGAAACATGAAACAAGAGGACACTTTGACCAATAATCATAATCTTGCTATTTGTATAAATCTTACTTTAACTATATTCAGATATATAATGTCCACAGAAGGCAGTGGACACTGCAGAACTTTAAAAAGGAAACACAGTTTAAAAACATTAAAACATTATTTTCCTTTTCAGTGATTTCCAAACCAGATTTTTTTTTTTTTTTAAATAATTGTATATAAAACTTTTGCTATGTCAATCTAAGAAACTTTTTTCTTGGACAGCCTCCAAATGCTATTAAAGTTGTGCATCACTGAGATTAATAGTGATGTAAAGGGAGCTGTGAATTTTATTACAAGAATGTACTGATGTATTGTCTAGGGGCAGCAATTAAGCACTGGCAACTATTTCTATGTCCTAATTCCTAGTAACAAAAATTCAGAGAGCTTGAAACTATACTTGGGTAGAATATAAAGTTTTATAACATGCACTTGTTTGACTTGGAAATCAAAAGCCCTGCCCACAATCCTAAGTCCTTATACACACAAGCAGTCTCTCAAACCGCAGTACACTGAAGTTATTTCTGTGCACTTGAGTTTTACCTAGAAAAGAATCCTGCTGACATTAAAGTTTCTTTGCACAATTTGACATACTACTTTGATTCTGAAAACTCATTTTTGTTGTCATTTCATCTATTACCTCAAAACTTCTTTGGGACTTAAATCCTTTGCAAAAGCCAACCAGCTGAAAAAAGGATTTCCTATCTTAAGAGCCACAGCCACACACAGGCCTGCCATGCCAGATGGCTTATATAGGGCATAAATATCCCTCACCCTTCTGCAATAATATTTTCTTTTCTGACATCCACCTCCTCCTTTGCTAATATTACAATATCACTAGGCAGGGAACCAGGAAGGAAAAACATGGACTACTGTCCACTTCAAATTCATTGCTTGCTTGTCGCATGTTACTCAGTAAATGAAGCATAAACACACCATTCACACAAGAACTTTTGAGGCTTCCCCATGCTCTTCTCTAGATACCAATGCAATCTCTAAGAATCCGGCTGGTACTGGGCACGAGTGAGGAGAGAGTCTGGGATGTCACAGGGTCACTGCAGAAATCAGAGTCGTGCAGTGCAAGACAGAAGCACAGCGTCCATGGGGCAGCACACAATAAGCAGTATTTATTTTGTTTGCTTTGGATCATTAGCAGAGAAATCAACATATCCCACGCACACCAGCTGTCGGGGGCTATCTAGAGAATGCTTCACTGGGCACAGAACTGTAGAACTTAGAGATAAAAATGAGCCAGTCCAGGCCTTTTCAGAATAAAATTCTTACACAGACCCAGCCTACAGCTTCTGGAGTTTAGTTTTAACACCCCCGGTAGTAACAAGTACCTGATATTCAGCTTACCTTTCCCTTTTTCTTAATTTCATCTTGATTCTCCTAATTATATTACCATGTACCACACTAATTGGTGTTCACACATGGCCAACTCGGCTACAGCTGGTCAAATTTACTGTCATACACCTAGCACTATTTGGGATTCTTTAAAATTCCAGCTGTGTTAGTTATGAAAGGGAAAATACAACTGCATTATTTTCACAATTCTTTTCATTTTTCCAATGGCTTCTGCTAAAAGAAAGGCAGGATCTCAAATTGCATTTATCAGTTTCCTCCTCTTCCCCCCATGTCAATGAGCTCAAACTACCACAGATGTACTTAGGCATTGTCATAAGAGAAAAATCCCAATGAGTGGAGAGAAGCCCTCCACTCACGTATCAAACATCACACACATCCTCCACCCTATTTCCAGGCATCCAGGATAAATCTACCAGCAGTTTTGTTTGTGATATTGTTCTCAGATAATGATAGCGCATTTCACCAAGAAAAGAGCAGTCTGCACATTTAAAAATAACCACCACATAAATATCTGCCTTAAAATCACGCTAATGCATTCTACAATGAGTTATGACAATTCTATGGTACTAACATCTCCCTCACTACTCATATCATTGTTTCACAAATTTAAGGTATGATTGTGAGCTAATGTGACATGTGCAATACAGGTAATTGCGAGCAACCCATTTTAGAGAACAGGAGGCCAAGTGATACAACCAGGACTATATGGACAATCTGTAGTAAAGCACAAGTCAATCTCATGCTAACACCAAGCCACAGAAAATTTCTTCCTCTGAAAATTAAGTTATAAATTTCTCATAAATTTTACAGTCATAGGGTTTAAACAGATGATGACTTACATACACAAATAACTTGCCACTACACTACTAAGCCAGCACCTTTCTTTCTCCCTTTGTCTAATTCACAAGAACACAGTAATCTCCATTTTAGTATGCCAAAGGACACAGTCGGTACCTCTCAGAGATGTGCTGAGTTAAAGTCTATTCCACCTACATCAGGGAACAGAGAATAGCTAATATAGGTTAACACAGAGCAATCTTTGGGAAAAATCTCTAAGCATGCTGACAAGAAAATGACTTTTGCCCAAGGCAAGCAGGTGGTTTGTGGGATCTCCCCAATCACCTCTTCACCTCTCCACATTTACCACCGGAAAGCATCTCCTCCATCAGAACAGCTGTACACAACAGGAGTCCGATTTAGAAATTCAGGGTGTATCAAACCAGAGCAGCGAGGCCATGCTGATTTGGTGAGTTCTGCATCTATTTTAGCACCACTTAACTTCACAAAATAGGTCATGATCTAACCCAGGTTACACAGACTTCTCTGGACTCAAAATCAGGCAGCAGAGTCACGAGGCAGAAAGCCCATGGGAAGGCAAGGTGCAGCACAACTCTGTGCTACTGCCGAGCAAAAGCAGAAGGCACCAGAGGATAGATTTTCATCACCACAAATGTATTGGGGTGGGTTTTTTTTGGTAACAAAAAAGTAAATAACATTTAATTTGGACTTGAATGCAGGCTTTATCCATCCCAGTACCCACCAGGCTATTCCTACAAAGCCATGCAGCTGCCCATCCCTTCTGGGAAGCATTTGAGAGCAGACACCAAAGCGCGTCCTTGTTCACGGCTAAGAAGGACAATGTCCTGTGGGGTTATCTCCACCTACGCGCACACCCTCACCCCGGGCTTTGGCTGCCCGTGCCCCGGGGCTGGTGGTAGGGTCTCTGTGAGGAGAGGCCATGGCTGCCCAGGGCATCCCGCCAGTTCCCGCCAGTTCCAACCGCCCCAGCACAGGGCACAGCTCAGCCCTCAACGAGGCCGGGGGCACCTCTGGGGAAACCTCTTTGGGAAAGGGCAAAAAGCTGCCTGGCAGTGAGGGGAAAGTGTGAAGAGAAGAGTGAGAAGTGTGAGGGGAAAGCGTGAGGAGAAGTGTGAGGGGAAAGCGTGAGGGGAAAGTGTGAGGAAAAACCGTGAGGAAAAAACATGAGGAGCTGCCCTGGGAGTGCCCTGCAGAAGGAGATGGGAGGCAGATCTGTGGTCCTCCTCTCCCCTCTTGACTCCAGCCCCACTGAAACCAGAGGCGAGATAACACCCAGAAAGGACACAAACGAGTCTTGTAAATGTAACAGAGCAGCAGCCTCCATTTTACCAGGGAAAACAAAGGGAGATACAACTTCTGACAAGAGCCAAAGCCTGGTATGACAGCACTGCAGGTGCTCTGCCCAGAACTGCCACCTTCCAGAGGGACATCACCACTCCTGACACAGAGCTGAGGACATCCAAACCTGCCCCATGTGGTAAGCTCCCCAGACTGTCCCCCAGACTGTCAAACTCTTCAACTCCTGCATCTTTCTGAAAGAAATGCATCCTTTCAGATGAAGACAAATGAGCACATTTTCATCTAAGATCACCAAACAATTCAAGAAGTAATCATGAATACCTAAGGGAAGAAAGAACAGTGTCCAAGCCAATTCCAGCACTGAAAACATAGTGAGTACTGTATTACACCACAGATCACACCCTAGCAGTAATCAAAAATGGCAAAAGACAGATTTAAAGGACGGTGCTTCAGTGTCAGTGAGAACAGTTAAATAAATAATTCTGCTAATCAAACACTTTTAGCGTGCTCACTTCCCTAGAATTATTTGCAGAGCTCTGAACTGCTTTGGTGCTAGTCAAATGAATTTGAACACGCAGAAATCAATCTTTTACTTTCATTTTTTTTCAAAATGCTTGAGAGATTATGTAAAATTTAATAAACTCCACCTAAGGCTCAGTAATATACCATTCATATCTTTTACATCATATGGCACCATTTTTACTGTGCATGCAATATTTTTAATTTATTTTTTCATTAAAGATGACAATTGGTATTATACATTTTTACAACAGAGGAAATATTCACCCATTTGTCCTTCATGCAAATGAGATTTCCAAATATTAAAGAAATTTGAAAATTCTTCATAGATTTCTGACTACTAGTAGTACTCATTGCTATTGAACTCTATGGAGAACAAAAAAGGAAGAAACGAATTCACGTTATTGAATGTGTCCATAAATCTACTGTATTAAAATTAAATTCAAGCTGTAAAACACAAATCTATACCACTTCAGGGAAGAAAACCCTGGGGGGTTGAGAAGCAGGGTGAAATTGTTAAAAATTATGTAAGAAAATAAATTATAATTAAATTAATAAAAAAATAGTAATAATAAGCATACTGACCTATACTCATCGACACAGGGAGTATCTTAAATCTGCACAGAACTGCATAGGTCATTACATAGTTCTCATCTAGACAGACTATTCTTGGGAAATTGGGATGCCAAAGGAAATTAGGAGGCTTACTGGGAGGATGTGAAGACAGAGCAGGGAGTTAAACCACACGGTCACTCCATGAAAAAAGGTAGAACCAATGGCTCCAATTTCAATTTTGTCGCAGTATCAATTTTGTCGCAGACTTCAACAAGGAAAATGGTACAAAGCAGATTTTGCCTCTTGAATTGTTCTAAGCTCAATGAATCCCAAAAGAGATGAACATCAGGAAAATGTATGAACATGTGACTCATGCAGTTTGGTATTTTTGGTATTTCTGGGGTGGCAATACTGCCTTCAGCTACAGACTCTTAGTTAATACAGTGATCACTAAACATGCTGGGCTTTGATTAATCAGAAATGATCTCACAGCTCTGCTGGGATGAGTTTCAGTTTATACAATGAAGTTGCATTTTCATCTGAATCATCCACATTTAAAGTATTTTTTGCTTCTCCAGTTCCATAGGGTATGTCTCTACATAAGACCAGTTACAAGTGTAAAGTTTGGTTTGGACATATCTGAAGTTCGGAGCTGCTCTAAACATTTAGATTCAAGACAGCTAATATTTGCCTGATATAGCTTAATATATCTTGAGAAAATGTTTTAGGAGACTCAAATTCAAGTGTTTGTAAAGATCTGTTGGCCTGTGTATTGGTCCAGTCCTATTTTCAAGGCCCAATCGAATCATTTGTTGTTCATGTGCAGTTCAGACACCACAGTAGACTGATTAGTTTCTGACATTTAAACCATGGTTGCCTTTTTTTTTCCTTTTAAGAAATCTAAATTTTAAAACACAATCTATCATTTTTGTAGAACTGACATGGATGTAGAGCTATAAGACGATGATCAGACCCCAGAAAATTAACAATGTGGAGCTAGCAAGAACATTTAATTGATTTACAGTGCAGCTCAATATATAATCACTGTGTTATGAGGAAGCCCAACAGTTCTTAGAGGGGTTCCTCAAGAGCTTAATTCACAAGCCTATTAATTAGCTGGGGTCCTTCAGTGTCCACCATTCAGACTTAAATCACTTGTTTCCCATTATGCTGTGTATTATACACTGCAGGCCCATAAAATCAGGCATTAATACTTCTATTAGCAGGGCTTCTGGAAGTCAACTTTAATTATAGGTAAGATCTTCCTAATCCTTGCAAACAAAAATTATTAAAATACAATGAAGTAGTAAGTCAGGGACAGTGTTATACACTGAAGTATGTTAAGGCTAAATACCATAAAGTTTATTCCTCTTAGCAGGAAAGAATATTTAAGATCAATAGCTTTTTTTAAAATACCAGAAAACAACATATTTTTTTCAAGCAAATTCAGATGGTGAATGGATAAATTTAAGAGCCTTTCAAGTTTTTTTAAATGCAGCATTTTTCATCATACACCTTCTAGACTTTGTGATTCAGCTGACATGAAAAATAAGCCAAGGCCACAGGGCTAAAACTAACAGCAATACTTGCTAAGTGTGTCACATGCACAAAATAATGATATCAAATTGTATTTAATTATTTTTAATTCTTAGTTATTCATTCAAATTGAATACTTCCATATAAAATGAATTACTGCATTACTTAATGTCATGTTCCTTGCTTATATTTGAGCACGGCTTTGATCTACATTGCAAACTGAGCTCTACAGATTGTCAGCCAGCTTCAACAACTGAAAAAAAGCAAACAGGACAGATTAAACAATAATGTAACAGTCGCAAATCAAATGCTCTCTGCACTCCTGTGGAATATAAACAGCTGTCTCCTGGGTTTTTAAAAACATGCCATGATTTAAGTCTCCTTACCAATTTGACAAAATAACTTTATAGCACTTTAAAATACTGCCTGCAAATGAATCTGACAAACAATGAAGAAAAAATGTTCTCCGTACTATTTCAAATCATATTTGTTGGGCCACACAAACAACACAACTTATAATTTCACTTTTAAACTAGAGCTACATCATCACCTGTGACAGCAACCTTTTCAGGCTCTGAGGTTCGCACTTTTCACTCATATTCCTTTGTCCAGTGTTTAGCTGTTACTTACTGTTTCAGTGAAACACAACCACAATAGAGAAATCCCCCTTTTTATCAGCCATGATAACCAAAAAATTATGTCCTTGCCCCAAGCCCCCAGTTGCTTGGGGCAAGGACATCATCCCTCCAATACCATTGTTCTGATTGCCTACCATCCTGTACTCTTTAAATTCCTGTTACTGGGACAGTGTGTGCAACAGCTGCAGAAATTAAGTAATTCAATTTTTGCCATTTAAATGAAACCAGAATTTTTATCACTTATCTAAAAACTGCATTTCAATTGCAGTGAAATCAACAATTCATTGGGTCAGCACTGTGCTAAAGACAGTAAACCTTACAGATGAGAGGGGGGGAAATGCTTATTGCAATACCTCTGAATTACAGAGGATGTATTGCACTAAAGCCCACTGCTAGATAGTATTTAGGAAACGCTAAAGGAGACAAATTGAAAGAGATAAAACTCCATATCCTGCAATGAAGCTTAATGCCAAATCCCCATAGATGCTAACAGATAACTCTATCATGGTGTGGCAGGTTTGGGGCCAAAGGCAGAACTGTTAACGGTACTTTGAAGATTACACCAGATTTTGAAATTCCAAAATTAAACCAACTCACAGTAGTGACCACCATGAAAAGTCTGGTTACATTTCTGCAAACCATGTGTAATAAAGCTTTGTAAATTATTGTACAAAAGTACCTTAATCTATCATCCCCCTTGGAGTCAATGAAAAGCTGTTGAGAAAAGCCAGACAGTTTCATTCTAGCTACAGCATTATTAAGTAAAACCCTAACAGAAGTAGTAAATAAACCCCACATTTCAGTAGCTGATGGACCTCCCTTACACTGGGTACTAGTGCCACAGCTTTGTCTGGGTATGTATTTTGCTGTTTTCTTTCACAGGTCCTTGTAGTTCTTGTTCACTAAGAGCTCTGAAACACCTCCAGGAGTCTTAGAAAGCATAAAGTTATTTACTGGGTTGTCCCGTCAGGATTGAGAGTGAAGGGTAACTCATCTCTCCACATGCCACGTCCTATAACAGGAGTGTACAATTCTCTTTCAATATATGTTTCAATAATTGCTTTGTTCAGGGACATTGAAGAACAGTTGTATTGAATATGCATCTATTTACAATATATCAGTTAAAGCCTCTAAATATAATCACACTAAGCTCCAGCAACATTCTCTCAGGGCAACGCTTCCTACTTAATGCTCAAGGATGGATTTTGGAGGCTGTTTCTCTTTGCAGTAACGAGCCACAGATGCATATACTATCCCTTTTCCCAACAAATGAGATGTAGGACAGCTGATGTTTCTTTGTAGGTGACAGCATAAGCTCTGTTTTAGAGCTTTGAAGGAAAAGCCACAAACCTTGAATTAGTTCACATAATCATTTTAACAGTGCTGAAATCTATATAACACTGATGAGATATTTCACTTGTCCTATGCAGGTGGAAAAATCCTGAAGCTTGGAGTAATTCATTCACTATTTCACATCCTTTCCATTATTGCCTTCCACCTTCAGCAAAATCATTTACTGTCTTTCACTTTAAAGGTTTATTAATTTCATCAAGGGCAAAGGATAGGTGGTATGTTCCACCAGTTAATAAAGTTTATAAAGCACTAGGGGATCTACTTGGATGAGAATCATCACAGAAATGCAAGACTTAATCAGACCAAAACCAGCTGCTAATGCCAGAGAGATGTAAAACTCATTTAGAAATTAGAAGGGGCGGCTGAGCAAGCAGACAAAATTGAAAAGTTGTATTGTGAGACAGGTGCAAAAACTTTTAACCTAAGTTAAGGTTAGGCCCTTAAGACTTAAAAAGAAAGTACTGTGAAACGTACCTGAGGTGAGTAGTTGAAAGAATACTCAGACACAATGAATGTGCTGATCATAAGAATTTACAAATGGGGGAGTAGGACGTTCTAGCTGAGAAAAAAATATTTTTTAAAAGCATTTAAACACTGAAGCTCTATCAACATTATAAACCAGGAATTACAACAGAAATGTAATGACAGAAATGACAAAATTAAGAGAGCTTTAAAAGACCTACGTATAATCCAATGATGATTGAAAGAGTAACCTGCAAGCCAGTCTGAGCTGGTGCATCAGGTCTATGGTTGTGTGTTCGGGATAGTTCTGGACTACAAGACTTAACAACAACATATCCATATGTGTAACACCATTTACTTGTCAATAAAGCACTAATATTCAAAAGGAGCAAATGAATGAAACCACTAAGTTTACTGCAATTTAGGATAACTCCACTGGTTCAAGTGGGGGTTATTTTGTAAATAAATCGGATGATGTAACAAGTGTTATTACAGTGCCATCTAGTGCGAACGAGGCGTCTGAATGAAGATGGCAGAGGGGTGAAATCTCTGCAGTCCACAGCCCCCCCATTGCCTGCCCGGGAAGGGGAGAGACTCTCCACTGGGGCCACAGTAGCTAGAGAGGCCGTCCTGCGTCTCAGTTAAGGAATCTGGCTCAGACTACAACCAGAAAAATATGTCCATTCTTGCTTTTGAGTAAATTGTCACTCCGAGTATCAGTATCACACATTTAGTATTTTTAAGTATCTGAATTATGTGCTGGGCTCCTTTTCTCCATCATAGTCACTTGCTCCTCCCTCAGTCACCCAAGTGAGAAGAGCTTTGTGCTGACAAGACAGAAAATACTGTGAACATGAGGAGATACAACTCTGCTTTGCCTGGATGAGAAAAGGCTATGAGCAGATTAACAAGAAATAGTTGGTGAAATCCTTGCAACGATTCCCAGTTCATACAGGCTGGCACTTGGACTCTGGCCACTTTTGTACCTCAGCCACTGCTCAGAGATATAGGAAGCCCATTTTTCTCATGATACCTTAAATATTGACAAGGTGACAAGCTGAGAACAACAATAAGAGAAACAATGGTTAACTGTGTGTGTTGCATCTGTTAAATGCTGAATTGAAACTCTTAGACTTACTATACCATGAAGGTTTTGCAAACTCCGGAGAAGATACAAACCCCAGCTGCTCAGAAAGCTACAAGGAAAGGCCAGTCAGTTACTGTGAATGTAGGTGAACTTGGGGCATCTCACTCAGATCCACAGTGGAACTCCATGAAGGAAGAGCCACTCCAAAAATGCTGGCTCCATTACAGAATTTTCTATTCCATCATTTCTAAAGATAGATTTGGGTCCAAAATGAGAATATCTGTTCATATCTTTGTCATGCAAGTGACAAATGCTCATTAAATCCACAGTACTTTCCATGTGAACCCCGGAGACAAAGAAGTTCTAAGGCACAGCTGCCATACCAGCTTCAGAGCAGTTTTGTTCATTTAACTTTCTTCAAAATTATACAGTCTTGTATAAATTTTGTAGGCAATACAGAAGAGCATAAAACTTCCTATAAAAATTGTGAGAGAATTGCTTTGTGACACATGGGCTGTCCCTGCTATTCACAGGGAAGGGCACCCAAAATGCACGTCTTGAGCAAGTTTAGGAGATGCAACTCCACTACGTGTGCAGTGGAAATACCTTCTCCCCGCAGCACTGTATGAACAAGCTTTGCCATCTTGCTATATCCACTGTTGCTCACTTTCTGATGTCAAAGCTCTGCAGCCTAAGAGAGCCAATGAATCAAACTTGTTTTACACAAAATGAGAAAATTCCTCTTGAAAATACAAACCAGGAGCCTTACATGCGTTTCCTCTCCCGCCTACACACAAACATACACAGGTCCACTTTACAAGAGAAGTAAATGATACAATTACTACCTGCCTAACAAGCACAATGCATGCAGAAAGGTTTTCTATATTGCTTTACTTCTTTAAGGTCTTCCATGGGATGAAGGTCATGAACGTTTTCATGAAGGTCATGCAAACAACGTATGAGCCCGGCATAGTTTTGTTGGATGGCCTCAATGTCCAAAAGCAAAAATAAGAGAGAAGTCAAGTTTGTTTGGATCTCTCTGATACTGGACTGGTAAGAGACTTTTTTTAGACTCTGCTCAAACTATACTCAAAACTATCCTTCCTGGATGCAGGGAAGAAATCCAGTGGTTTTGTTCTTCCCTAGCTCCTTCCACTTAGACATTCTGTATACAGAGGTCCCACATAAATCCCAACCCTTTTGTTTTGCCATTTATGGTTCCCTAGAGTCATATTACAATAGCTTTGATTAAAATACAAACCAAGTGAGTAATTGCAGGCTTTTTAATTTTACAGTGTCAGTTTGTCATTGTAATGGATATGTTGGAACATGAAAGTCTCTTAATGAATTAAAGGAAATGCATATTTAGAAGGACTTAAAACTGCCCATGACCAGCAACCTCATATACTCATAAAAAAATAACAGAGGGAGAACAACTTTTCTTGTCAGTGACACAAACTCCCAAGAAAAATGATGAACCGTATGCCCTCCTGACTGCAGCTCTCAAAGTGCCCTGTGGCTTCACTGAATATCATTAAACAGAACTCTTGTGTACTTCCTTTGAAAAGGCCCTTCCATCTATATATATCCATAATGCTGAAAAAAAAGAATTGAATAGAAAATAAAAAGGAAAATACTCAGTTAATATTGTTTGTCCCCTCCAATCTGTAACATGTCGTCTTAAAAGAAGCAAGGGGACTTACTTGTCAGGGACGCTTGCTTTCCGTTCTGCATGTTGTTCCTTATTCAGTGTGTGGTTCACAAATGACACAGTGAGAAGCATATTGTAGTGGAAGTGCTGGAACACCATTTTTATTGTGAAAATCTAATGAGTAGATCTAATCACGCTTGGACTACCCCTCTGAAAAGCAGAGTAAGCCCAAGTATCATTAAGGAAATTGATCAATTTTTCCTGATGGACACTCTAAACAAGTAGGAAATCCATTTTGACAGCTGTAAATAGCAAAATACAAGGTTGAATATTTTTTGTTATTCGAATGACAGCAGAGTAAAACAATCATTAGGAATCTGAATTGCAAAAGCAATATTAGCTGGTAGAGAGCATTTCATAAAGAAGGGACCCACTCCATCTCTGCTACCAATCTTTTACAGCAACAAGAGGGAAGAGCAGAACTACAACATCACTGCTGCAATCATGCCAAAGACATTTTATGCATCATTGCCAATACCATTAGCTGTTATTCTTCAAATAACTTGTATGAGAATAAACTGAATTGTGAAGTAGAACATCACTTTTTCCTTCCAATTTCTGCTCAAAAATTACATGCACGTGTGTGCACACGGAGCAGCAAGTGCAGAAGTGAATGCAATGCAAATTTTATCCCTTTCAGGGAAGTCACTGCTGGGCATTGGAAAAGGAGCAGACCTTTGATGGCAGGGGGGAGGTGAAGAGGGAGGAAAAGAGAAAAAGAAGAAAGAAAAAAAAAAAAACCCAGATGAAAAAGCAGAAGAAAAAAGATTCAGAAACAAAATATGCTTTCGCCCATATCCCAGAGCTACCGAGGCAGAAGCAGAGCCCACTGCTTCCCTCCCAGTGTCTGCTGGTGTATATACAGGGCTCAGATAGCTGCCTGGTTTTGGTAGTCTCTGCTTTCCATGGCAAAGCAATTTCTCCAGCTGAAAAAAGCAGAAGATAACAGCACACTAAGCTGTTTAATGCAGCTGTAACTCTTGCCTAGACTGCTCTGGCACTTCGCCAAGTTGCACTGTCAGAATGACTCAATTTTTTTCCCCGATTTTAACTTAAATCCTCAGGCGTGACAAGCACCTGCAATTCATAATGATTAGGAAGTGGGAAGTATTCGGTAACTCTTCTATTCCAGCTCTGAGATCATAGGCTTAGTCCACACTCTAAAGACTTTAATAGCTTTTCCTTAGCATTTGTGCCCCGGCCTTTTAGGAGAGTGTTTTTCATTTCTGAGAGATGTGGCCCCGGCTGTACTTTGCCAACCTGAATGGCAGGGCAGGGGGATACTGGATTTGGAAATAGGAAACACACATTCATGCTCTGCATCTTCTTTCCATAGGGCTATTCCCACACCAAGTACACTCTAAGATGATGCCACTCTGCTACTTTCCACCCACATCCCAAACGCTTCTTTTTGGATTTGCAGCTCTAATATTGTCAACACCACTCCACTGTAGCCCCCAAGTTTTACCGAAATTGCTATTTACTTACATTGATGACTACACTGAGTAAGATTCCAATTCAGCAAACACTTGTGCACCCACTTGATTTGAAGTGTGCACATGGTCCAATTCACTCCAGTGAAGTGAAGCATATGGGTAAGTGCAGGATAAGGACTGAGACTGAACACAAAGTTTACTGGATGCTGTCACACATTGCTTTACTTATGGTGATCTAAACTTAACTAGATTTTTGTCTGCAGAAACATCCACATCTCTTACAGCGATCACTCTGAGCAAGCAGTGTCCATTAAAATAGTCTCCCCAAAGCACTAATTTTTTAACTCTTTGCAAAAATATCACAGTCTCCCAATCACTTTTATTTGGCAAACAATTTCTAATACATAAAGGAAAAAAATGGAGTTTAGCAAATTTACCTTCCTCAATTTGCATATGGTTTTCTGCTAAAAATCAACCCTTTTCCCAAATACAGTATGTTTTTGATAAGCATAAATTGACTCTGCTTCTATTTTTTAGCAGAAGGATGTATGTTAAGAAATAAAAATGCAAGCAATTGTTCCTCCTGCTTGCTATTCATTGCTCAAATACTGAAAGTCTCTTTATGAATAACGCGAATTGATGTTCTTGTCAGTAGCAACAATATTTACAGAATGTATGTTACATTAAAGAGGAAATTGAAAGTAAAGATGTGATTCCACTAAAAGAGACATTGACACATGCAGACTATCTCACCCTTGCCAAGTCTGCTCACCTTTTGTCAGGAGTTTTGCTTAGTATTCATAAACCTTTTGTATTTGATGTTGACTATTTAAATCGGTTATTATCTGTCAAAGTGGGTCTCTGCAAACATTTGCGATATCAGAAAGAAATAAACAGCAAGTTATTATAAAGCATAACAAAAACCTGGGATTTTTCATAAGCTATAGAAAGTTTCCATCATTCAGCTAGGGATGTTCCTTGTGGGAAGCACAGAGAAAATGTTCTGAAAGTGAAATATAAAACCAAAACAGCCAGTCTGATTCACTAAAGTCTTTCAGTGTACCTAAGGAACTACTATAGGCTCCATTAACGTAACAGCTTAGTGCCAAATGGTATCATTAAAATTGACATAGAGCTGATCATGGTGCAGACTACAAAGGTCCCATCAATACCAGAGAGCACAAGAGGAAACCTCATCTGAATAAAAACATCTTCACAATTTTCAAGCTGGTGGAACAATTGTGCTTTATCCCTTCCCAATATTCTGTTAAAAAAAAAAAATAGTTAATTTTCCTTAAAGTAATTCCTGAACTCGTGAAGGGAGATAAACAAAGCATTCAGCACATAGTTCTTGCGGTGGATAGAAAATGATTACATTTTATTATTCACTTAGAGATCAATAAACACACTTCTAGCTAAGTATTTAAGACCCCCACAGCCACTGAAAATACAACCTAAACTCTCAACTCATAAAATCCAATTTACATTTCCTTTTCTCCACATACAGAAGCATGATGCGCCAAAACATACCACAAAAAAACAGAGAGAATTTAGCTTTTTTCACATTATCCACAACATCTTTTTGAGAAGATGCCCTTTGACCAAGGGAAGAGGGGAGAAAACTCCAGAGGCAGAGACCCAAGAGCAGTGACCTCTCCTCACTCAAGGAGACACCAACCCCCTTCCCAAAGGAAGAAAGGAATCAGTTAAAGAGATTGCTAAGGAGCCTTGCATAGGCTCACCATAAAGAAAAAGAAGTGTAAAATAGGCCTTTTAAATAAATATTTTTGAAATTATGGGCTTGCTGATACAGACCACTTAACCGAATTTAAACAGTGGTAACGAACTCCCTTCACTCCAAAATACTTAAGCCAGTAATTGAGTGCAGTGAGTAAAAAAAATGAACTACCAAAAAAACCCCAGCCCAAACTAAACTAAAAACCCTCCAAAAAAAACCACACACCCCCCCAAAAAAAACCCCACAACAACAACAACAAAAAAAAAAACCCAGAACACCTAGAGAAGGAAGGAAGGTGTAGTTATTATTTTACCACACTGTATTTCATAAAAAAAAAAAAAAAGCTATTTCTAAAGGCTGTTGCAAATTTATGAAAAAATAAAAATCCTAATGACACTGAATATATGCAGTAGGGCCATGCACGAATGGAGAGATGATGCCTTTAACAAGTTTTTCTGTTATGGTTACATTCAAAGCAGACAATTATGCAAATAAAAAGAAGGAAAACTCTGTAGAGGAAAGAACTTCTCTCTCATAGGAATGAAAATGAAAATAGCATTAATCATATGGCTCTGGAGAATTTGCTATTGAGCACTCCTAGTGACAAAAGATAAAAACAATAATTCAAATGCATTTCAACTGTCATACACATCCATTAATATTCTTTTCTCTCAAATTTTACATTTCTCATTTCTTTTCTCAATGAAATAGGAATATGCCTTATGAGGAGGGATGGAAAGCAAAGAAAGCAAATCAAATGGAACAGCAACAGGTAGGTGAAAAGCAAGCCATGCTTCAAGTCAAGGAAGTTTCGTGGATGGATTTATATTATTGCACAACTGAAATACTATGCCACAATTTTGGATTTATTTGCCAAGGAGTATATTCCCAAAGCCAAACATAAAATGCAGTTACCCAGAAAATATCATAGAAAATGTCCTAATTTGTCCATAACAATGAATTTGCAACACTAAAAATGCAAAGAATTTGTATTTTTCAGTGAAAACACTTTTTTTTTTCTTTTCTTCTTTTTTTTGCTTTTAAGCAAGCAATTTCCAGAATTGGCATTGGCAGGCTCATACATCTCATGGCAATACTTGGTAAAGCAGACTGATGCCCAAGATACTCTCCCGTTTGGTTGAGAAAAAGAATATAATTTTCTTCTAACTGGACAGTGAAACAATGCATAAGACAAATGGTAGGACACCTGCACTCATGCAAGATATGAGAGAGCAACAGTAGAAAAATCATGTGACTCTTTTATATGGAGAGTCAAGCAGCCCTTAACTAGAGGAATAATCAAAATATCATCCAGAGGTGAAGGTTCAAATGCCTTTTGTGGACTAAACAATTGACAAATAGACTCCAGTAAAAATGCTGCTCTGTTCCTAGCAGCACTTATGACAATGCTGTTATGGAATTCTACCTTTCTCCTCTTCAGTTGCTCGAGCAAGGTGTTCCCTCTCAAAATGAAGACAGATCTCTATACACAGTGTCTCTGGCCATCAGCCCTGCTGACACACCTGGACACGTGCCTCAGTAGCATTCATTCTGCACACCTAGTCTCACCCTTGTTCATTCCTGTTTTCGGATGGTGCTCTCATTGCTCCTCTGGTATCTCATCCCTTTCACTGTATCCATATAGATACACGCGACTGAACCTATAATCTCTTGCATACACTGCTCTCCAGGGACAGGTTATATAGCCATCTTGTTTCCATGTGCTGCTCACTGGACCTTGTATTTCAATAAACTACTTATCCAATAGAAACAGTACAATGGCCTTTGGCAAAATTTACCTGAAATCCCCCGTGATCAGAAATCTGTATAGTGACATCTATATGGAAAAGAGGTTTTCTGGGACTTTTCATACAGCCCGAGTAAAAATTGGATGTTGTCTAAGAACAGTTCTCGCAACAGAGAACACACTACTAATTTAGAAACATGTTGTGTTTTATCAAACCCAATATCTGCTTTATAAAAATATGATTCCCTCCCTACCAAGCTGCTGACCAATATGTTCTGCTGCTTTTCACAGAAACTTAGTATCACGCTGTGTTTTCACGTTGAGATGAAAATTGGAAAATAGGTATACAGGTTTATTCTGTCATCTTGACAATCTATTTTTCCTTGTGATATTTTAATCCACTTTCCATACTTTCAACATTAATAACTTTGGACAAACTTTTCTTCTCCCGTGAAGACAAAATCCTCAATAAATGACCTTACACTATGTCTGAGGCTTGGAACATGAATTTGTTTCCTTTTATTACTTTGTACTAAAAAGGAAGAAAATGAACCGTTATTAAAAAGGGCTTTTCTTCCCTCCTTTTTAATTCTCCTTAGGAATAACAGTTTCTTTTCCTTTTATCTTTTCATTCTGAACCACAGGTACAGTCCTATTATATCACTCGCTGATGCCTCTAAGCACAATATTTCATCTCAAATGCATTCTTAAATCAATGAAAATGATTAAATTAGTACCTGCAGGCAAAATAAATTAAATAAAATGTACAATAATACAATTCTTACACATTCTTCTCTATGCAAACACATTAATATTCTGTATCTGACATTCAAATAAACAATTTTATCCCACCAAAATGAAAGATCCACATTTTCATTTGTTTTCTTTACCTATTAAAAATTAAGATTTTTTTGAATGACAGTAATCTAAGAAAAGGTAATAATCTATTTTCCCACAGAGAAAAGGAAGGTAGCCAATTCTCATTTACATTTTAAAGAATTGTACCACATAGAAAAAAAAAACTGGTTTTCTAGGGCTGAAAAGTGAATTTCTTTCTTTACCCATAGAACAAAACAAAACCAACAGTGGAAAAAGTGATCTGTGTTGTTTCACACAGTTCTGCTATTGATATGGTATTTTTAGGAGCAAGAAGTCTGCACACAACCTGGTCTCTGCTTGAAACGTGAGTAAGGATTTGAATTTCTGGTAGAGACACCCACAAGAGGCAAAGCTGAGCACACGTACGCACATTTAAAACGAGACACTGAATATTCAGTGACACTGTCATCTCTGATTATTCTAGATAAAATTGGGATTTGCATCAGTTCTTACTCTTAAGTGTTCGGCGTCACCTCCAACATCTTTGCTTACAGAGTCTGAGCCAGGTGTTATGAACCATTTCCAGTTGACCCACAAAAACAAAACAATGCATCTTGATTCACAACAAAGGTCAAACTGCATTAGAAATTCCTTAGTCAGACAAATAAATTGTGAAAATGAGCTTTTTGACAACTGCTATTTCCATAGCATCAACAAACTAATCTGTGTGATAGCCATAAATCCATCAGGAATTAATTATTTTAGGAAGAAATAAGGTTGCATTAGTGCCCTGAAAAGCATGCACTCAACTAGGTCTAGATCAGGCAGTTGTCCAAGGGATACTCCGCTGTTCCCTATCTCTTCCTCCGAATTATCTAAAGGGAAAGGGGTTTATGCATCTCCCAGAACTCATTTTTCCTTTGAAAAATAAAGAAAGATAGAGAATACTGAACATAAGCTTTCAGACATGCTTTCCTTTGCTCCTTTCTGCCTGAAGTCTACCTAATTACCTTATCTAGCCCCAGCCTTTAAACACATTATGATTTTCATGTATTAAAAAGGCACATTCCAGACGAGGCAGGGAGGCAAAGCAATTTGCCCAAGCTGCCTCTCAAACTCCAGCCTAACGCCATAACCAACAGGCCATCCACCGGCTCTGCAAGAGCTACCAACCCAGAGCAGTTTGCAAATGTTCCTTTTAAGTTTCATTTCAGCAGAGCTAATGCTGCCCACAGGAGAACTCCTGTGAGAGTGTTGGGGAATCTTCTGCTGACAAGAGCTGATGACAGCCCTCCAGAGTCCAGGTATGTCTGTGGACAGCCAGAGACTGCCTGTCAGGTATCAATGCACAGCACTCAGCGCCCTGCTGCCAAACACATCCCGGCCAAAATGAAATCAATGGCAAACACCTGTTCACTGGCAGGCCCCAGATTAAACCTCACACCTGGAAAACCTGCTTTGGAATAGATATAAGACAGCATTTGCATTGAGTTACTTTTTAAATTTTGGTGGTGGTAGTCTATTTCAAAGACCTGTGGAAGCATCTACTTGTTTCAGATGATGTCTGAGTGAGAACACTTTCTTTCCTAGGATTTGAAACAGACTAAAAAGAAAAAATATTTCCTCTTATTTTTTAATTAGAATTGCCCACCCCCCAGCAGGTGGAAGGACACTGCCTGCAGGAGCTTTTTTGTTGGCAAAAAAACTTGGTTTATATAATCAGCATGGTAATTAGTGCGCTCTTTGCTATTAAAAGGAACTCATTACTGCTATATTTTGCTGATTGATCCATACTCATGAAGCAATTTAAAAATGTAAAAAGCATTTTGTGAACCACTTAAAATAAAATCTTCGATATGAATATTTGGAAAATGTAACTGACAGTTGTCTTTGACTAAACTCCAATCTATAATTCTCCAGCAGTTCAAGCAACTCTATGTAGAACTGAAAATGAAAATAATTACCTTAACTCAGACTGTTGTCTGCTACTTGTCAGATTTCCTTTGCAATGGATGGGGCCCGTTAGATCAAGTAAACGTTCAACTCAGATTCTGTGACACTTTCACAGGTCATCTTGCAATCAAACTAATTGACCAACTTCCTTCCAAGTAGTTGTGGAGTCACTGGACTCCCGTGGATGAATACAACTTGCAGCAATGCTGCTTTTTTTTCCTAAGGGCTCATGGGAGGTTTGGCATGTCCATGAAGTCCTATCAGTCACATGGAGAGATAGCCTTCTGAGAAGCTATCTTTTGGGAACAAAAAAAATAAATCACCCTTACTCAAAATGAACAATTAGCATTAATCTGAAACTCTTATAGAATGAGTTACTTTCAACTTCGCACTCTCTGCCAAGTTTTCTCATGCTTCAAAAAGAACTGATAAATTATCCAACAATTTCTAATATTGAAATGCAAGGAGGAGGGAGAAGAATGGGGGAGAGATGACAAGAGGGTGGACACATGTCAACTGTTGAAAGAATTTCCCTTATTCAGGGAAATCTCAAGTGAAATTCTGCCTCCAATGAAGTCAACATACAACTCAATGAGCTCATCAGTGCTTCAGCCTTGACCTACTGCCTTGAACTCCATCCTCTAGTGCTTCTAATAAGCAATCTTTTCCTTTCTCCCTGACCAGCTCAGGTGCCATTTCATTTCCAAGCCAGCTGTGGCTCTGAGCCTGACCCCATTCTTTTAGGCATAAAAAAAAATAATTGATTCTTCCATCACCATGGCAATCCAATCTGGTATTTATAGGCTCCACTACAGTGCCAAATCATTTTACAAACTGAAAGAACATCACTAGTAACAGAAATGTATACTCTTTTGATAGGGATCATAAGTAACTATGGCTGGCCCAATTCACCCGCCATTAAAGCAAAAAGCACACTTCAGCCAGTGCTGGGGTAGGCCCTGAAGCCATGCAGCGTGGTCACGCTGCTTGCAATAGGAAGAGAACATGGGTTTCAGCTCAGACATTCACAAGAATCAAGGTAGGTCACTGTCCTGGAAGGTATGAGGACAAACATATCACTGTTCGTGTACTCCTCTGTAAATTTTGATGGGCCCTTTATGTGGACAAGTGATCGCCATGATTTATTCAGATAATCTTCATTCTGTGCTCTCAAAGACACATTCTCCTGCCAGCACTAATACTACCGATGTGCTGTTTCAAAGCAATTTCTTTAAGATAATGAATTTCAATATTTAAAGGTCTATTTCCCTACTCTGTTCCTTCCCGTTTCCATTTTTTGAAGAGGAAAGGATTATGCTATTTCAGCCTTTACTCTTGTGTTTTTAGTGCATTAAGTATTTTTAGGCTCTTTTTTCCTTCCACAAAAATGAGTGCTTATAACATTCATTTTGCTTTAAGAAATTTATTTTTGCTTTCAAGCTGTGGAAACACTTCTTAGTGAATATTATTTTTATCTTTCTTGGAGACATATGATTTATTTTTAATTGCTTCTTTAGGTCAGGATGTTGCTTACCAGTACGCCTACATTTACTGTTCATTAATTTAAGCTTTTTAAAAAAGTAATATATCAAATCACTTTTTTTTTTTTTCTCCTGGAAAGGGAAGTCATGGTAGATAGAGAGATCAATTATTAATCAGCATTAACCTAAAGTAAAAAAACCCCAAGAAGCATCTTAAAGACTCAAGTGCTCTTGAGTGAATGAATTTATACCAGATCATACTTTTCCAGCAGAAGCTCTCCTAGGAAATTAAAGCTCAGGGAGATGGAGGTCTGAACCCTCGAAGCTATTGAGGTCTTTATTTTTATTTCAAGGCAAAAAAACCCAAACACTTAAACAACAACAAAAAAAAAAAAAAGGAAGGAAATGAGAAAAAACAAGGAAAGAAAAAGAACAATCTCCAAGGTCACACAAAGATGTACATGAAAACAAAGAAAACAGCCAGCTCTTCCAAATATTAAACTCCAGTTAATCCAAATCCAGCTGTCCATCCTCTCAAAGTTAATATATTAGTATATTCATAGAAGTACAGAATCCTAAATCCAGCAGAATAAATTGTATCATCTACAGATTTCAACAGATAAAAAAGGATGTATTTACTTGCATTTTCTGCATTTTAATTTAACAATGATTTTAAAAGTACACACAAAAAACATGGAAAAAACCCAGTGCTGCTCAATCTGATACAACACAGATCATAGGGGAGAGCTCATAAACCAATTTACAGCCTCTTCTGCTAAGAAGCAGTGTATTGGAAAAAAAGCCAGTCAGAATTGCCTTGAAAATATGATTCAGTGATCTTGTATTCACTATGTTTTACACAAAGCATAAAACTAGCTTTTAACTCTAACTACTAACTTTACTTTTTCCTTTTTATCCTGTATTTGGGAAAGTAAATTTGAACGTAATACTGTAACTATCACATTGCCACTCAACTTTCTGCCACAGAATTAAGTCAGTATACGGATAAGAGTTCATCCATTCCTATAAATAAATATACAAAAATTCGAGTAACAATTAGGAATTAAACTCTCCAACCAGATACTAACTTTGATTAACTGATGTTCAAGACGAGGTAACACTGAGGATACCACACGAGGAGCCCCCCGTGTAACACCTGCCATGAAACCACCGCCCCCACACAGCTCTGCACCCACCCACACTCCCCGACAGCAGACTCTGCAGCGTGTCAGATCCCCAAGAAAGGAGCACACACGCCAGCCTGAGACTCTTCTCAAAAAAGATCATCTTTCACTTTGAAGGACAGCACCAAACCTAGAAACGCAGCCCCTCGTAATCCTGGGATACGCCGCTGAGCACCAACCTTTTTCCATCATTTCCATTTTGCCAAGATCTGCTTCAGATCTGATCTCTGGAACCCTATGACTTGTCAGTCCTCATCTGTCTACTATTATTTCCTGATTTATTATATTTTTAAAATTAAAGTGGTGGGGGTTGGTTTGTTTGAACCAAGGACAAGGCTGTTACGGAATCAGGGTGACCCCATTTTAACAATGTAATCAGAATTAATTTCCTCTCCCTTTTGTCAAGTTCTTTTCCTACCCTTCAAGATCTTACCACAACATGCTTCTGTGCAATATATTCCTTTATTTTCCTTTCCATTTCAGTCAATGTAATGCCACAGGCACTTTTCTACTGAACAAATTGTATTTTCTTATTTTTCTAAGGAATCTGGTCAAGTACATTCTACAAGATCCACAGTTTTATTCCAGTTTCACAGCATATTTTCTGCCCACTTCAGACTATCTTTTTTTTGGCCTGTTTTAACTCCGTTTGACAGGCAAGTCCCTTCTTCAGAAAATGTCACTCATGGATTTTCATTGCTGTATGAACTAAATATCTGAATATAGGCTTAAGCCTACACTAATGCTTCTGTGACCTGCTCATTGCTATAGGCCTTACTAGAAAAGAAAAGGTGGAGTGACAAGGAACCTAGATGGGAGTAACACAGAAAGAGGAAACCATAAGCTGCAGCAGCATCATTGATCTCTGTAAGAAAAAGCAAAGCTGAGAGCATGTGAAATGCATTTTCCTGGAACCATGCTTCTCAAGAACTGAAAGTACAGGAGGAGACCACAGACCAGATGAGGAAAGTCACCTGAAGCGTCCTGCTTCTCTGGGAACGACAGGAAGATGTTAGGGAGAGGTATGTGAGTCCACTGACAAAAGGAGATTAAGGAAGAAGAGAAAGTCAGTAAATGAGAAGTTTTCCATACATCCACACAAAGGAAGCAACCACAAAAAAAACATTGCAAAAAAGGGCTCATCTCCCAAGTACCACTTTGTGAACTTTGTGCCAGAGGTTTTGGGTTTTAGTAACTAATTTATTCATTACTCCAGACTAATGTGACTCTTATTATCAGATGAGTCTATACAGTCAGCTGAACTGATTTCTTCTTTGATCAGAGTTTTTATCTTATGGAGCTGACCTTGTGGACACAAGTCAATCTGTACCAACAGGCTGAGCATCAGAGCTGTCCCCAATGTGGCCAAAAAAGACAGCACCAATATGACCCCTAGGAGCTGTACCTTTCCTACAAAGGCACACCCAGGAAAAACATTTCAATGAGGCTTATGTTGCTGATAAAGAGCCACACAGCACTGCTCCTTTCACATCTTTAAAAGCGTCTCTGCTTATAGTGTCCCCAGAGTGAAATTCTGAAAATATAAAGCAGCATTTTAGAATCCCAAGTTTTTCCTGTAATCAACATCCTTGCATATGTTTGCTGTGTCCAGCAAAACATCAGCTGAAGAGAGCCTAGACAGGGCTTTTTTTTTATCTGAAGTCTTATTTTAAATTTAGATAAGGAATAAATTATTGCTAGTCCTGCTACATTATGTTCATGCTGTTCTTTTCATGTTATTCTTGATACTAAAGAAGGCAATGCTATTTTTTGATGATTTTATATGGGGGGTATGAAGGTGCCCCTCGTACGCTAATGATGGCAAAGGGACCTATCAGTTTGGGATTAGTGGAACTGACAGCTTTAACCCTAAACCATTTCCCTCCTGGACTGTAAGCTGCCTGCCAACATTTTGCCTGCTCCTTTTGCACCTCTTTAATTTTCAGGACAGGTAGCAATAGATTTCTCTAGAAACATGACACAGCTTATACCATCTACTTTTTGTGAGACTCTTAGAGCAGCAGCAACTCCTCGCCTTGCCCTACATAAAACTCATGAGAAATGGGCTCATGATCAATTACTAACATTTCTCTTATATTGCAGTACCCATTTTACATAGCAAGGCTGCTTCCAAGTGCATCAGTCTTGTTTTAAGAAAGCCAGTAACTTTTTTACAGGGAAAGGACATAATGTAGAAATAGTGATGTGCCTCAATGAAGGATACTAGACTCTTTTATAATGTGTTACCTTTTATCTCTTCAGACATCAGTAAACAAGTAAAAATTTCATATTTCTTCTCTCCTCAGAAAGTATTTGCCTTCATCACAATGACACAATTTGTGACTGTTCAGCAGAACTGCAGTATCTAAACCTATTTCAAAAGAAAGAAAGATGAAAGAGACTATAGCACTATACAAAGAAAAGAGAACTAAGTGAATGGAAAGGCAGTACCAGGCCTGCTTGTTCTACCTAGTACAATTAGTATTTAACTCCTAATATTTCCTATCTCAGTAAGACACAGTTACCACTGACAATAATAGGCTCCAATAACATGGGATAAAATTCTATGCATGCATTTAACATAAACACTGCAAACTTCACCCTTTTTCACTTCCCTTCAAAGATAACCCCACAGCAACACCATTAAACTTATTTATATCTCTGGCTGGAGAAAAGCAGAAACCCCTCTGCAATTTTCAATTTCCTTTGAATAAGTTTTCAGTCATAATCTACATTTTTATTCATGTTAACATCCTTTCCTAAATTTATAAGGATGTGTTTCACTAACTGAAAACAGTGCATTTGCTCTCAATTGCACCGGTCACTTCTGATTAGTTGTTGATTGAACTGAACAAGCATTCCACAGAAACTTGTCACAACCAAGATTATCATCTAACCCCCTGAGATTACCCATAGAGGCCCACTCACCAAACTGTTCTGAAAGCTGAGTTTGGCAAATTAAGAAAAATATCTGCATGTTCAGTGACAGAGGAGGTACCTCCTGCTCCCATGGGACATGTACAGTGGCCTTGTATTACAGAATTAATACTTTCTGTATCTACTGAAAAACCCACGTGTCCTAGCATCCCACTGACCCATTTAACATACACATTGCCCAGGTACACTTTGATCACCCATATCTACATCATCTTCCTTCTCCTATCACTTCCTATGACAGATCTATAATTTGTGGCAGAAACATTTGATGTGTTTCTAAATGCCTTTGTATCACATTATACTTTGTACTACTAAGTTTCTCCTAGCTTCTAAAGTTTTCTTATTCTTTCTGTATTATATTTTGATTTTCCCTGAGTAGAGAATGCTCTGTAATTTAACATCAGAAGATTTCATTAGGGTAAGTCTGCTTGTTGCACAGAGGGTCACTAGAAATACAAAAATATGAGATATAACCAAGCTGGAAACTTGGAGGAACCCCACTGGGAACCATTAGAAACAGCCTCAGTAGCATGATTCTTCTCCTAACTATGCATAAAAGGACAAGAAAAGACTCTTATTCATCATTTCTACGTAAAAGGAAAGAAAATTAAGGCATCACATATAAAAAAAAACAATAAGCAGAAAATTTAAAAAATATGTTTTGCATCATAGGCAGGTTTCCACAAGCTACGATTGAAACAAGTGCTTAGTAATAGTCATAAGAACATTTAGATGATTAAGACTACAGTGTGTAATCAGCTCCATTCAGGCACACGTTATAGATGTATTGTTCCCGATTCCCCGAGGCACACAGAGATCAATACCACAGTTTGGGACCAGGGCCAGCTTTCCCCCCCCCCCCAGTGTGATATTTTTAAACTAGATGCTCCTTACAGTAACAGAGATCTGCATCAATCCAAGGGAGATATGTACATTGCAAACCAGTTACAATTTATTTTAGAATCAAGTCCTACGATTCAACTGCAGCATTCAGATGAGAAAAGGCTATAGGCAAAGTCTCTGCAAACCTATTATAAGGGAGAAGAAAGGGAAAAAGTTATGACATGTGGGCACTTTCATTGCATTAGCTCTTAATGGCATGGCTCTTCACTGCCAACAGCTCCCAGTATTACAAAAAGCTCTTACTTTGCCATTATCTGCTTCACGGTGGGTTTGAGCTGGTTAGAAGCCAAGGTCCAGCCACCTTGCATCAGGGAACAGCTTACAGGAGAGTCTAATGGTGATCAAGATCTGTACTGTACACCGTGAAACTGAGAAAAAGCTACTTCCTTTGTCACTCTTTTAATGTTGCCCTTCTTATTCTGTCCCTTCACGCCAGACAGGTCCATAGTGGCACGCATCGAGACGCACGCACGGAGCAGCAGGTGAGACTTTTTTGGCCCTGCGTCAAGCAGCACGCTCAGCTCTGCTGCTGCTCTTCCCCTTCCCTACTTCTGCTGTTCTCAGTCCTAGAAAGATCTCTATTCTGACTAATCAATAATTGAAGGCCCTCTGAAATGTTATAAATGCTCTAGCTTTGTAACATTTATGCTTCATTGTGCAATTAGGAGAGATCTGTTAACAATGACAGAAGAGTGAGTTTATCCATCACGCACAGCTGAAGGTGGAAATATCATTTGGGTTTTGACCCATAGCAACCATGGCAGTGCCATCCAGCAGGCTGGAGAATAGATGGTTACTCCAAACCCCTATGTACAG
The DNA here is from genome assembly GCA_004320125.1 of Scolopax mira. Taxonomy (NCBI): domain Eukaryota; kingdom Metazoa; phylum Chordata; class Aves; order Charadriiformes; family Scolopacidae; genus Scolopax; species Scolopax mira. Next base: position 131,818 of record BJBW01004833.1, read on the forward strand.
TTTTGGGGAGAACTTGTCCCTCACTTGTCCCTGACACAAACATTGTCAGGTGGGTGTCTGACACACGACAGAGTTCTTCAGATGGATTAATTGTAATAAAAATGTAAGCAAAGTTTAGGAACTTCAGATTTGCCTTTGTAAAGCTTTTCAAATTTTAGTGAAAGGTGGTCACAAAGTTGAAAAGCCAGTCTGGTTTTGTTTCCAGAAACAGATGGAATATCATCAAAAGTGAAGAACACGTAGTAGTTGAGGCCAACTGTCAGTGAAACACATGCCCTTCAGCAGGTAGAAGTGTCAAGGACTTTTCAGGAAACATGAAGAGGGAAAGCAAAAGAAAGGGAGAAATTCTCTTCCCTCACACCACCGTTTGCACTGGCTGTCCTTGATGAAGCTCCAGGAAGCTTCATTTCGCCTTCGGCCGCTGCTTTGCCAAGCAGCCTTTGATGTTGCCCCAGGCAATTATCATCTAGCCTTTGGCTTCTGCTTGGCTGGACATCTTTTATTGCATTTCTGATTTGGGTGATCAGATCTTATCAATTTCATATATGTACAGACTCTTTTTGTCCATCTGGACAATTATGTAAATCTTTGATGTAATCTTAGGCTTGATCTTTTTATTTTTATTTAATTCATTTCAATGGTTTTACTTTCTTTCCTCTCTACAATAGACTCAGAAAATCCCATTCTTCCTGCTCGGTGGAATGCCTCATTCACTTTGATTTTTCTATTCTTTTTTTGGGCGCGGAGGAGAAATACGCTTTCTTTGTATTTATCTCATTTTACACTCAAAACGTTGTTGAGTCCATGTCTGCCAGAGCCAGATATCCCATGCCCTTCTGCCCAAGGCAAT
>BJBW01004835.1:1354-13672 GCA_004320125.1 Scolopax mira
ATGATAAAGTTAACGAGTGGTTCCTTCTGCGTCCCTGCTGTCACTGCTGTGCCCTTGGTCCTGCCTCTCTGTCCCCTCACACAATCTGGATGCTGGTTCTTGACACTTGCAGAGCAAGTGGCCACATCGTGGGTCTCCCAGATCCCCAGTTGGAGCCTGGGCACCCAGGGGGGTGTCTGCTCTGGGGGCTCTGGGAAGGTGTCCTGGGAGGTAAATCAGGTCTGTTCCAGCAGCTGGGGTCTGTTCCCCAGCTGGGTCTGTTCCAGCAGCACCGACACCTGCAAATGATTGGGCTTTGCCATGGAGAGAACATGTTAAAAAAGGAAGGTGTTTGCTGAGATGTTGTTTTTCCTGGACCTCGTGCAGGGAAGGGGAATGGAGAACGGAGCCCTGAGAGGCCCCTGGTTCATGGTCCCCAGGCTCAGAGCACAAGCCCCCACAGCAGATGCAGCCCCCCCCCCCCCAGTTCCCTTCCCTGGTGCAATTGAGTTCCTTGGGTGGCAGGATGCAATTTGTGTTTTGAGTTTGGCTTTCTAGAGAAACTCTTGGCTTGTCACTCTCAAGGCACAACATGCTCCTTAAATAGCAGGCTAAATTTCTCCACCTAGCCTTAAAAAAAAAATAAATAAATACTCCTCTGCCAAATGAAAGGACATATTCCAGTATTCTTTGTTGTTGCAACAAATTGGGTGGATACTGTCAGACTTCTGTATTCTGGGAATACTTCCAGAGCCTCTCTTTGTGTGCAAGTCGGTTACCATGTAATTGTCAACTTAAATTGCAGTGTTGGATAACTCGGCTCCAGCTCTACCATGCTCTGCCCCCCCCCTGCTGCGGGAGGGCAACGCGGGGCGCTCTGCTCCTCCTGCCAGCGGCGAGAGGGGGCTGCGGAGCCCTGGGGGTCCTGCCCGGCTGGGGAGGGGGGCACTGATGGTGGCACCTTGGCTAAAGGCATCACTGCCCGCGGGGGAAGGAGGGATCCCGCACGGAGGGTGGCGAGGGCAGGGGGGATGGGGGGGTCCCTTCCCTGCTGCCTCCTGCACCCCCCTCCCCGCTCCCGTCTGCGGGGACAAAGAGGTTGCTTTCGATGGGATGGGAATCGTCTTCGCCCTCTTCCTTCCCCTTTCGAATTGGCAGCTCGTTTTGTTGTGTTTGTTTTAGCCCGAATCCCGGTGACAATTAATGCTAGAAGGCTAGATTAAGCTGTTTTCACTTGTTTTCCTTTTCACTTTGATTTCCACCTCCTCCAAATTCTTAATCCTACTGAATATTTCATCTCTTGTAACTCCATCAATTGAGAGTCTCCCAGCGGGACGCACGGGACCGGCGCTATTAGAGCTGCTTTGCTGTAGCTAATGCTCCTCAGAGCCTTTGGTTGCGCAATTGGTTTCAGAGAAGGAAACCACAGCATCCTCTGCAGCCAGAGCCCCACGGGCCACGGGGGACACCCAACCAAGGAGAAGGTCGGTGGCTGATGAGAAAGCCGAGCACCCCGCGTTCCCACCTCGTGCCTTCTCCTGCCACGGGCAGCTCCTGCAGGCGGGGAACCCCCCGCTGCGGCCACGGGCAGGAGATCCCCCCGTAAATGTAGGGAACTTGCTGCTGGGAGGAGGTCGGTGTGGTGGCCACCTGGCTCCTAGTAGCCCTGGGAGGGAGATAGCCAGCCCGGAGACACCTTGTGCCAAGCGAAAGGGGTTTGATGGGGGTGGGGAGGGGGGCAGAGAGGTGATGGTGGGGGATCCTGCCCATCTGCTTGTGATTCCCCATCAAAAATTGTACTTATGCCCTTTTTTTCTTTTTTTTTTTTTTTTATTGTGGCAACGCTTCCCGTGATGCCTTTGGACACATTGTTGAGTTTTCGCCCTAAACTTACACTGTTGACAGGAAAACTTTCAGAAAGGGAACTTGTTTTCCCCTCCTGTCCAAAGGGCATTTTCCAGCTTGAAGGAGTCTGGGCTGGCTCTGCGTGGGGCTGCCCGTCGGGATGGACACCATCCTGCTTCTGCCAGTTCTCTGGGCTGGGAAGGAAAGCTGGGGAGAAGGTGTGGGGTCTGCAGACTCAGGGTCACGCTGGGGGCTTTGCAGCTCTCTGCGTCCCCGTGCTCTCCTGACTCTATCCCCCCGGGCTGCCTGGTGTATGTAGCCGTGCCTTTTACCACCCAAATCACTGCTCCACGATACCGTTTCTCCAGGAGGAATGTGCCTGCTCCCACGCCTGGCTGCTTCTGACTTAAAGCAGGCTCTGCCAGCAGGTCCCCTGAACCCCCACACCCCACAGGGCTTTTCTCCAGGGTCCAGCACCCACCCCTTCCCCGAGACCCTCTCCCACCTTATTCCTGCAGAGGCGGAGCACGGTGTTCGGTCGGGAACCGGGTCCCGGGAGGGCTGGGCTGGGGCAGAGAAGTGGGAGGACAAAAGCCATCGGACCCCAGGGACCAGGGTGTATCTGGTGCTCCGGGATCGCTGAGGAGCTGCGTTAGACCCGGGGAATTCAGCACATTCCCAAAGAATGGCTCTGGTGGTTTTGCAGGATCCGTAGCCCACACTAATGGCTCGTTGCTGAACCATAAGTGGTTGTGTTATACTTGGGATTTATTGGAGGCCGAGGGATTAATTTCCTGAAATATATGGTCATGATGTTGAGGTTAAATTAAGATCTCATTCAAAAGGATTCTTTTTATTATATTTAATTTGTAACCCCTTTTCTATAGCCATTTTACAGCTACTCCTCCCCCTCCCTTAAGTGTTCAGTGTCATGTTTCCAGGAAGAATCTTATTTCATGCAGACTAATAGCATTTTTCAATATAACCTTTTACAGTTCCTCACCGTTCGAGTTACTCTAGTCTCGGTTGTTTATACACAACAAGGTCTTAAATCCTCTCTCAGAAAATAAAGATGTTGATGCAAAAGCAACAAGAGCTTCTGGCAGAGCGAAAATCCATCCGTTCTCTCCTCCTTCCCCACATGCCACCCCCCTTCAATCTGCTGTAACTAAAAGCCCTTTTACTTCAGCGCTCGAGCACTTTGATAAAACGCATGTTGAGTAAATCTTACATGACATTTTTACTCTGGGTGATATGTATATAAAGTTGAGCTGGCTCAGCGCTAGCCCGGCTTCACCCGGCTTCACGATGCCGTTATTAAACTGGTAAATTAACTGTGGGAACCGGTGCTGGGAGATGCTGGTGGTGAGGGGGGAAGGGGATGGATGCGTCGGCTCGGGGGCAGCCAAGGCTGGGAATGGGGCGAAGGAGCATCATCCAGGGCTCCCTCTGCTCCTCGTGGTGGCTCTGCTGCTGCGGGGGACGGGAGAAACAAACCCCTGCTCTGGTTGTTTTCAACAAATTCCCCCTGCTGTCGTTGTTTTCAGCCTGCGACCCGTTCTGTGCCTTTCCCTTTGGCCACACCTGCAATGCCGGCTTCAGGGTTGGCCCCAAAAAGGCACCCCATTTTTACCAGTCCGACCCGAAAGCGAAGTTGTCCCAAAGCAGTTGGGGACGTGCTGCCTGCAGGGGCTCTTTTCTAGGTCAGGATGATGAGCTCATTGCCACGGCTCTCCCGAGTGCCAGGGAGGGATGAGGAAAGGGCTGGCTCACTCCAGGGGGCTCCTCTTGAGAAGAGTGGCCTCGGTCCCGGGGGTCTGGGTGAGGGAGAAGCCAGGCATTGAAGTTGCCCAAGAGACAGGGTAGCTCCAGAAAGCAAATCTTTCCGTTCCCAGAGCTAATTTCCCACTCTGGAGGACAACCCCCCCGCCTTTTTCTGAGCGTTTGAGATGTCCAACACATGCTGTGCCAAACGCACGTCCCTGCTGCGGTGGGAAGGATGGGAAGGGGTTTGAGAGGCAGGAGCGGTGCCGCTGGTGGTCCTCACTGCTGTCTGTGCCTCGTTGCTCCTTTGCTGGTTGAGAGGGAGCAGCAGAGCCTGAGGTGCTCTCTGATTCCTCCCAGCACCCGGTGGAGCTCAGGCTGGACCATTCTCCAGCACTCCCAGCTCCCCTGGTCCGGGTGGCACCTTCCTGGCACCTTGAAAGTTGGGAAACAGCCGTGTTCTTCCCTTCTCCTAGATGAATTTTTCTCACTTGCCTGGAAGCCAGAGCAATAGGTGGGTGCCCCTGCATGCAAAGCACAACAAAGGAAGGATGAAGCAGCAGTTTGGGATGAAAAAGGGGGATTTTATTGAGAATGGGCCATGGTGGAGAAGGCAACCCCCAACCCCAGGCAAACTGGGGGCAAAGGACTGGCCAGGCTGACCTGGGCAAGCGTGACCAGGAAGGTCATTAGGAAGATGATTAGGAAGAAGTTGTTTGCTGTGAGGGTGGTGAGAGCCTGGCCCAGGTTGCCCAGAGAAGCTGTGGCTGCCCCATCCCTGGAGGGGTTCAAGGGCAGGTTGGAGAGGGCTTGGAGCAACTTGGGCTGCTGGGAGGTGTCCCTGCCCAGGGCAGGGGGTGGCAGTGGGGGGGCTTTAAGGTCCCTTCCAACCCAAACCATTCTGTGATTCTATGATTCCATGACCATCCCAGAGATGACATACCAGAGGCAGCTTGAGCAGGATGGGGAGCAGTAGGGACCCCCCTGAAGCCCCTGCAGAGAATCCTCCTGCTGCTCCCACTCCCTCTGAGACCCTAAAGTTTGTCCTGCAGTGCCCCTCGCTCTGGTTCGGAGCTGTGCCATGCTGGAGAGGGGTCCCGGACTGGGCCCAGCATCCCCTGCCGTGGGAACCCCCACATCCCTCCGAGTGCACCGGTACCACCAGTAACCCCCTTCAGCATGAAATTCCCAGCCTGGTTTCCCTGAGCAGCCTCCCCAGCAGCTCCCCGACTCTGTCTTCTGTCAGCCCTGTCTTCTGCGGGGATTTTCTTTCTTTTTTTTCAGTTAGTTAGTTTTTTTTTTTTTCCCTCTCCCCCTGCAGAAGTGCTGATGGACAAGTTGAGTAACCGTATCTGCTTGTTACAGGACATCTTGAGGCTGATTGTGGAGGTCAGGACTCGACTGGAGAGACCGCAGCGGGTTGCTGACTGGCATCCACGGGCCAGATAAGATAAAAACAACTGATGACAGCAGGGAAGTGAAACAGTCATCTCAGCACTTGGATTAGTGCCCGGCAAAGAGGAAGGGAGAAAAAACAACCAACAAAAAACCTGAGGAGGGCCGGTGGGGAGGGGAAGGGGGTGGAATATGTATTAGAATAGAAAGTCTGGAAAAAGCTATCAGGAGGCAGCAGATTTGGGTGTTAAATATTTATGAATTAGAGGCACTTGTCGCCTTCTCGTTGAGCTGCGAGGTTTGCAGGACGGGGGGCCCGTGTGGCTGGGAACACGCCGTCGCCATCACTGTGCCACCCCACAGCAAACCCTGTCGGTGGGAAGGACAGAGAGACGGAGGGACGGTGGGACGGAAGGGAAGGTGACCGGTTCCAGTGGCGCCGAGACCGGCCGCGGCGCAGGATAAATCCAGCTGAAGAGGTGGAAGGATAAATGAGGTGCCATAAAAGTGACGATTATTATTCAGAAAATTCTGCTGAAGAGCACTGGAGTAATTAAATCATAATTGCTTATTACTCAGCTGAAGTGACATTGTAAGTGGCTGAAGGTCTGTGACGAGGAGAGGAAGGGGGGTCTCCGCTTTTCTGCCGTGCTTTGTCTTCGCCTCTGTCCCGCTGTGGATTTGTGCATCCCCGCAGCAGCCGAGCACAAACCCCAGCCCTTAGTGAAGGTCAAAAGTCCTCCCTGAGCCCAGAAAGCCCATTTTCAGTCTATTTTCACCCCATGAGCTCAGCGTTATCGACTCCTTCAGGACAGTGAGCAGCTTCGACTCCTGGGCAAGAGGTGCCCAAGGACCCGTGAACTTGCCCAGCCCAGGTTGGCCATTTATTCCTGGGCTGGAGGACCTTTGGGTTGGGCTAATCTGCTGAACTCTGGGAGCTTTACAGGAGCTCCCACCGTGAGACAAAGAGCCTGCAAATCCTCTAAGCGCTTAATTACGCAGCGATGTTTATGGAACGTTTTAAAGGGCTCATGTAATCTGGCAGCACAGAGGAGATGTGGAGTCAAGGTTTGGAAGCGTGAGCCTTCCCAGCACGTCACACCACGGTGGCTTTCCTTTCGCCAGCCAGGTTGGGATGATAGATAAGCTGCATTCTCAGCTTTAGGTAACTGAATATTGGTGAAGTTTCCTCATTTTTGTTCCCAAGTCGCTCTGTGTTTCACATTCTGAAATATTCTGAAACAAGGTCACCCGGCACTTAAGGACAGCTGAGCATCTCTTATTTATATTTTTTTTTCACCCCTTTTTGCTGTCCCCCTCCCTGCCTTGCTGTTGGCAGGCAGGGAGAGCTGCTCCCCCCCCCCCCCCCCATGGGAGCATCTGCGCTGGAGAGCGAAGGACCAAACTGTGGTGACACCTCCCTGCGATGCTCAGGTCTGTGCTCACCTCCCATCGCATCCCAGGTGAGCTCTCTGGATGGGCAAGGAGAAGAGGAGAAGGGCCCATCACTCTTCCTGGCTCTTTGACTTTATTCTGCTCCAGTTTCAGCTGGCAGAACAAGGTCCGTGGCTCAGCACCGAGAACTGGGATGGTTTTGCTGGGGAAAAGTGCTGGAAATGGTGGAAAAGAGCATCCCTTGTGTGACAGTCTCGAGGATAACCCCGTGCTCACCACGCCACGTGCTCATGGGAGGCGCCAGCCCTTCGAGGAGCAGAGAAGCTGGTTGTGTTTCCACCCGGCGCATGTATTTATTTATTTATTTATTTATTTTTCTCGAATAGCTGTAAAATGAGTCACCTGGCACCGCAGCAGAACGCAGCCCACCAGCAAGGAGAGCACTGAGGAGCTGCCAGGGAATCTGCTGCCAATAAAGCACTCATGGCTTCAGATGGGCTCTTGTTTTGGGGCTGGCCGGAGCCAGCTGGGAGCCGAGCCCGCGGCGCGGTGCCAGCACCGACCCCTTCGCCGGGACCCGCCGCTGCCAGCCCCTGTTTTGTCTAATTACACCAGGCTAATGGGGAGAGCACAAAAGCCGGCGGCTCCCTCGGCCCCTGCTCTTTGGGGAGAGCCCGGGAGACACCAGGCAACTTGTGTTCCCTCAAAAAAACATAGGATTATTTTTCCCCCCTTCTTGCAGCAAAGACATCCCTCAATGGGAATCATCTGTGGGTTCCTTCCCATCCTGGTGCATAAACCGAAAGCTTCATTCCCTTCCCTGGCTCTGGGGACCCTATGGGTGAGGGGGGGGACAGCTGGGGCTCAGCATCCCCCCAGGGGTGCCTGGCTGTGGCTGCCCCTCTGCCCGGAGCAGCCGGCTGCCCCGGCCTCAGCCCGCAGCCTCGGCAGGGGTTAAACCGCCCAAGGAGAGAGGGAAGGGCTCTGGTGATGCAAACAATAAAAAGTCTCCACATTCCACTGAAGTTTCTTGAGCAACTGGCATTTGCCCATAAATGTACTTAAGCAGAAAATCACCAGAAAAGTGCTATAATCTGACAGATTTTTCACAGGCTTAAATATTCATGAATTAAAAGAATTGGCAGAATTTTCTACATTATTAGCTTTCATCGTGGCTACAGGAGCAGTTGGTGCACTGGCTGCTCTTCAAAAACTATTAATCTAGTCTGTCATCACAGCAGCCATTTTTTAATTAGCTACTTTACTGAACGATCTGGTGCAGTAGTGAGACTGGAACATTTAAATGGTATTAAAGTTTTAAAGGTGCCCCTTTCCATTTCCAATCTGAGTTCTGAGACGCCGCAACAGGGAAACAAACGCGGCAGCGGGTTGCTTCCTTTCAACAGTTAAATTCTTATTTCATTCTGGAAAAAAAAATCAAATCTTGGAAAACTGAGCTGCTTCTACCAGGAGGAGAAATTGCGAGAAATAAATTGTTCTTTAAGCCCAAGTTCGCAACATTCCTGCCCGGTGAAATCAAACTGAGATGTTTGCGGCCGAAACACCGCGTGCGTGTTGCAGAGGCGGTGGCAGGGCATGGAGCTGCGGGTTTGTGGAGTGTGGTTTGGGTCCCAGGGTACCACGACCCTCGGGTGAATCCTCCTCCCGACCATGCGGGACCCGCTGCTGCATCCTGCCAGGGCTCCGTGCTCCTGCCAGGAGCATCTCCTGGGCAGGCAGAGTGTGTGTGTGGGGGTCTCTGTGCCACATTGGCTCTTGCCACAACTTTAATGTGAGGGTTTTTCCCTTATGCAGGAGTTGTTAAGTGTTTTGAGGTGCGTAACCCAAAGCTCTGGTGGGTTTGAAGTAGCTCTTTCCTAAAAAGAAAGGCTGTGGATGAGCATGTGTGAGCTGCTCCTGCTTCCATGCAGAGTGATACCCCCATGCAGAGTGATACCCCCATTAAGAGTGATACCCCCATGCAGAGTGCTCCTGCATCCTTTCAGGCAGTTCTCCATCCATGCAGGCTACTCCTGCATCCTTGCAGAGTGCTCCCACAAACCATGCAAGCTGCTCCTGCATCTGTGTGTGCTGCTCCTGCATCCCTGTGGGCTGCTCCTGCATCCTTCCAAGGACAAAAGCACATCTCCAGCCCCAGCCAGAGAGTGTGGACGGGCTGGGTGGGCTCGGTGCTGCCTGCCGGGCGAGCTGGATTTATAACTGGCTTTGTATTTTGGATTCACCGGGTCAGCTCCAGCTGGCTCCTGGGGAATGCCCAGCCCGGAGGTGGGGATGGATACTGAAAAGCCCAGCTGGAAACATCTCCTGGCCCACGAGGTGTCACAGCTCTGGGGTGTAACAGGAGGTATGCTCGCTGGTCTGGAGGATGGGACAAAATCCTCCGTCCCCAGCCCCTGCCAGAGCCACCCACCCTCATATCCCAGGGGTGCTGGGGCTGTCCCGGAGGGGATGCACCTTTCCCGAGGAGAAAAGCTGGATCCATGGCCCCAGGGCAGCCCCGGGCAGCGGGGGCTCGTCTCCAGACCCGGAGCACGATGGGCTACGTGCTAAATCTGAGCTTTTCTCTAACTAAACTTTATCAACCATGCGCTTGGCTCAGCCCAGTTTGAGCCCTGCTTCGCTCTCGGTGCCAGAGATGCTGCTCTCCTGCCTTATTATTTGCATGTGAAAACACAGCCAAATTATGTCTTTATGGTGGTTTTAAATGTGCCTTTTTTTTTTTCTTTTTCTTTTGTTGTTTGGCATCAGTGGCTACATCTCCAATCTCTGCTGCTCGTTATTGCCAGAGCTTTAATTTGTGCATTACAGTCATTAGAGTGCCAGTGTCCTGCTGACAGGGGAAGGGAACCGCTGTGTGTTTAAGATTTTTTCCCCTTTGTCATGTAAAGCAAGGAGCACAGGGAAACTGGCAGCTGAAATGGCAGCGCTGCAGCTATAACCTTTCGAAAAGTTGCTCCTTGTGAGTCCTTCTGCCACGAGAAGTCATTTTAAAGGAGGTTTTTCTTTTCCTTGACTTGAGATCGTAGTCACCGTTGGAAAGGAGGGAGGCAGGTGCTGGCAGGTCACGAAAGGCCTGATAAGAAGAGCGAGAGCTGCGACAGGAACACACAGAACACACAAACCCCTGCCCCTTTCTGCCCTGGTCACAGCCCCACCACATCTGGTCACCCACTAAAGGTGTTGATCGCATTTAGCCTCAAGAGCACCAGGCTTTTGGGTTTGGCTTTTTTTTTTTTTTCATGATATGGAATAGGAAAAGTCTAAAACTCAGGGAGATTTTAATGCTTTCTGGGAAACAATTTTGGTTTTAAGGCATGGATGTTTGCTCGGGTGAAGCCTGTTGGTTGTGGTCCCCTGTGAAGCTCAGACTCTTGATGGAGACCCCGATTCTCAGGAAAAGGGTGAAAAAGTCCCACTCTGCTTTGTAGCTCCCAGGGAGGAAGGACGGGGGAACATTCCCAGAAGAGCTTTTATTCACAGTGAGTGACTTCTCCTGGAGTTTTCTTGGTTTGGTTTGTGGTTTTGTTTTGTCTGTCACAAATAAGTTCTCTGCCTGTTGCTGTCTTATGGATTGGAAAAGTGGATCCCAGCGGGGTGTGTGAAGGATGTGGCAGGCGAAGCCTGGTGGAAGGGGCTGAGGATGAGGATGCAGCTCCTGGGGCTGCACTTCCAGCGACGGGGGGGGTGTCAGCTCTGCCACTTGCCCCCCAGACAGAATGGGCTGCATCACCTGCACCTCCAGCCTCTCCAGTGTGATTCATTAACACTCAGGCTGGCGCATGGAATGAGCTGGAAGGATGCAAGTCACTCCTCTGATGTCCAGGCTGCTGCTGGGGTTTCCCTTGAGCACCAGGCAAAGGTTTGACGTGGTGAGACCTGGGGTACATAACTCTGAGCTCCTTTTCCTTATGGCAGGTGTCTCTGGCTGCTCCCCCCACCAGTTACCCCACAGCCAGAGTAGCCAGTGGCTCTGGGGTTGCCCAGTCCCACAGCTGCCGTGCCCTCCCGGAGGTGTTGAGCTACCTTTATATATATATATATATATATAATTATTATTATTATATATATTTATATACACACACACATTTATATTTATATATATAAAGTGCCTATCACCATATTGATAAACATTCTTTGGAACCACTCTGACAGCAGAGGTAAGAGCAGGATTCGGCCTGTTGGTACCTCAGCACTTCTGTTTCCAACCAATTTTTTTAAAAAAGGAAAAAAACCCCAAAAAACGCCTCGCCCCAGGATGCCCCTCCGAGGAGCGAGTCAAGGGGTTCAGAACTGGAAAAGAACGGGAACAACCTGCTCCTCTTCCCTGCAGCACTGCTCTGCATGTGCTGCCGGGTTTGAAACGTCACGTTACGGCTGGTGCATTAACGAGCTGATTCTCTCATTAGTGCGATTGCAACGAGAGCTGGTGCCGCCTGGTCCTGCCCTTCGCTGCCCAGCAGCAGCAGCATCCCGCAGATTTGCTCTTTCACCGGTGCATGGGCTGGGGGCTGGACGCGAGACAGACACGGGGATGGACATCAGGACGTCCAAATTCATACCCCCAGCTCCGGCTGGGATTTATCCCACCGCCTGGGGCAGTTCCAGAAAGTTCCTTGCTCCTCGTCGGCCCCAGGAAAATCCAGCCCCACTCATCCCACCAAGCACCGGGAGCAGGGAGGGAGGTGGGGACGGGCAGGAATCGCTGTGTCAACGTTCAGCACTCTTACTGTGCTTAATAATTAGTACTTTTTATTTATTTTATTTTATTTTTAATTGTGCTTCATCGTTTTTAACACGTAGTCACTTAAATGAGGCACACGCCCTTCTGGGCAATTATTTGTAATTGTTCCCTGTGAGTTCTTGAACAAAACACTCTTTATTAGCACTCAAAGCTTCCAAAAGCATTTCAGATCTGATAGAGGTACTTTATTCAGCAGGCTGCACCACACGCTTGCCCATTAACTAAATTTGCTAGATAGGATAATTTATTAGGAGAATACGCTCAATATGTTTTTTAAAATGTAGGGCTGGCCCATGCTTTCTGTTGGGTAATACCCAGCTCTGCTGTTTGCTATTTACATTTGGGGATTAAAATGAGTCTTTGCATTTAGATTCAAATGAACATCTGAACAAAATGACGGGGTTTGCAGCAGATTGTCCTGCTGAAACCCTCTCAGCCTGACGCGGGGTTTTGTGGAGTCTGAAGTCTCTGGGAAGGAGGAAGAGGCTGCTGAAGGATGTGAGAGCGACTGGGAATGGTGGGAGCGATGGGGCCGGGCTGGGGTTTGGAGGAAAAGCCCCTGCCCGGATGGGAGGTGGGAGGGCAGCTCCTCAGCCAGGCTTTGATTTACACACCACGCGCTTTCTGTGCTCCAGAGCCCCTTGGAATGCAGTCCCGGATGGTACCGTAGGGCCCAAAAGAAACTTGCACATCTATTAAAAAAGGGAAAAAAAAAATCAGCTTTATTTTCTGTTTGAACAATGAAGCCATATGTGTTTCTTCTCATTAAACCCAATTTTTTTTTTTTTTTTAAAAGGAACTCCACCGCAGAAACAAGCATGGAAGCCGACATAATTAAAGGCTTCTTTCTCCCCAGCCGTGGTCCTCTGGTCTTTGAAGAGCTCGGGGATCCCTGAGGAATGCTCTGAACTCTGCAATATTTTGATAGCTGCAATAACATAATCAAAAGATGCTTTCATGAAGAGTGCACCTTGTGTGAATTGAGGCTGCCCCCTCTCCCCCCGCCGATGGCTGCTTTAATGGGGTCCAGAGCTCGAGCGCAGATGGTAAGTTGTATTTTCTGCCTCTGCTTCTCCAGGGAGGCTGCCTCGCACTGTGCTGGGGTGGGTTTTGGGGAAGGAGCCGGAGCCTTTTCCTGCGTTCCCCCTGGGCTGGGAGCCCGGAGGGCGGCTGGGGGC